>WSYH01002108.1:0-96038 GCA_036426205.1 Ascaphus truei | reverse complement strand
CCTCCATCACACAACAATACAGTATGAATGACCCCACAGCAGCCAGAGGGTTAAAGCCCAGAGAAAGTATGACTGTGCGTGGACATTAATAGCATCATGTTTAACCCTTGCTGTACCAAACACCGCTGTGTAAGGGTCTGGCAGGACGCGAGGATCACGCCTGCCCACTTCCTGAGCGCTTCCTGTTACAGGGGGAACATGTGCACGGCCTGTATGTCTCGGAGGCCGGGCACATGAGTCGCTGGCACAAAGGACAATGTTATCTAGTTAGGTATCTTAAATGGGTGGCACTGCCATGTACCCGTGCAAAGCAGTGTCAGGGGGTGTCCCTCTGGGAACGCAAGGGGTTAATCCTGTGAGTGCAAAATCAAGGAAGCAAAGACTACGGCTCATATGTATCAGGGAACACGTGGGGCAGAAGGAACGCTCTGCACTATATGTATCAGGGAACACGTGGGGCAGAAGGAATGCTCTGCACTATATGTATCAGGGAACACGTGGGGCAGAAGGAACGCTCTGCACTATATGTATCAGGGAACACGTGGGGCAGAAGGAATGCTCTGCACTATATGTATCAGGGAACACGTGGGGCAGAAGGAACACGTGGGCGGACGGAATGTTCTGCCCTATTATTTTCAGGGAACACGTGTGGCAGAGAGGAACGCTCTGCCTATATGTCTCAGGGAACACGTGGGGCAGAAGAACGCTCTGCACTATATGTATCAGGGAACACGTGGGGCAGAGGAACGCTCTGCACTATATGTTCAGGGAACACTGGGGCAGAAGGAAGCTCTGCCTAAGTATCAGGAACCGTGGGGAGATGGAAGTCTGCACTATAATGTATCAGGAACACGTGGGGCAGAAGGAACGCTCTGTCACATCTATGTATCAGGGAACACGTGGGGCATAAGACGCTCTGCACTATATGTATCAGGGACAACGTGGGGGAGAAGGAACGCTCTGCACTATATGTATCGGAACACGTGGGTGCAGGAAATGTCTCTCACTATATGTATCAGGAACAACGTGGGCCAGAGGAAGCTCTGCACTATTGTATCAGGGAACACGTGGGCAAGAAGGAACGCTCTGCCTATATGTATCAGGACACGTGGGCAGAAGGAATGACTCTGCGCTCTAATATGTATCAGGGAACACGTGGCAGAAGGAAGGCTCCTGCACTATATGTCTGCAGGAACACGTGGGCATAGGAACCGCTCTGCACTATATGTATCAGGGAACACGTGGGTCGAATCAAGGAACGCTCTGCACATAGTATCGACACTGGGAGAAGAACCTGCACTATTGTACAGGCCGTGGGGGCAGGAACGCTCTGTCACTTTGTATCAGGGAACACTTGGGGCAGAGGAATGCTCGTGCACTATATGTTCGGGAACACGTGGGTTCAGAGAACGCTTGGGCACTATAGTATCAGGGAACATGTTGGGCAAAGGAACGCTCTGCCTATATGTAATCAGGGAACACTTGGGCATCAAGAATGCTCTGCGCTATATGTATCACAGGGACCGACTGGGCAAAAGCCGCTCTGCACTATATTATCAGGGACACGTGGGGCAGAAGGAACGCTCTCACTCTATGTATCATGGAACCCGTGGGGGCAGACGGAAATGCTCTGCACTATATGTATCAGGGAACAACGTGGGGCAGAAGGAACTCGGCTGCAAACTATAATTATCAGGGAACACGTGGGGCATAAGGAAAGCGCTTGCACTATATTATCAGGAACCACTTGTGGGCAGAAGGAACGCTCTGCACTATATGTATCGGGACACCTGGGCCGAAGAACGCTCTGCGCTATATGTATCATGGACACGTGGGGCAGAAGTGAACGCTCTGCACTATAGTACCAGGAACACGTTGGGCAGAAGAATGCTCTGCACTATATGATCAGGGAACACGTGGGGAATATGCCTGCACTATATGTATCAGGGAACACGTGGGCAAAGGAGCTCTGCCGCACTATATGTAGTCAGGGACACGTGGGAAGAAGGAATGAATCTGCACTATATGTATCAGGTAACACGTGGGTCAGAGGATGGCTCTGCACTATAATTATCAGGGAACAGTGGGGCAGAAGGAATCTCTGCAACTATATGTACGGGAACACGTGGGGCAGAAGGAACGCTCTGCACTTATGTATCAGGAACACGTGGGGGAAGGCAGATAGGAATGGCTCTGCGCGAACTTATTAGTTCGGAACACGTGGGGAGAATGAAATGATCTGCACTATATGTATCAGGGACACGTGGGGCAGGAGGAACGCTCAGGGGGTGGGGGGGGAGAATGGTGCACCATATGTATCAGGGAACATTGGGGCAGAAGGAACGCTCTGCACTATATGTATCAGGGAACATCGGGCAAGGAACGCTCTGCCTATATTATCGGAACACGTGGGCAGGAAGATGGCTGCTGCAACTATATGTATCAGGAACACGTGGGCAGGAGAACGCCCTGCACTATATGTATCAGGAACATGTGGGGCAAGGAAATGCTCTGCCTATATGTATCAGGACCACGTGGGGCAGAAGAACCTCTGCACTATATGTATCAGGGAACACGTGGGGCAAGGAATGCTCTGCACTATATGTATCAGGGAACACGTTGGCAGAAGGAACGCTCTGCACTATCTGTACAGGAACCGTGGGGCAGAAGGAATGCTCTGCATCTATATGGTATTCATGGAACCGTGGGTGCGAGAAGAACGCTCGCCTATATGTATGCAGGGAACACGTGGGGCAGAAGGAACTGCTCTGCGCTATATGTATCAGGACCACGTGGGCAGAGGAACGCTCTGCACTATATGTACAGGGAACACTGGGGAGGAAGGAGCGTCTGCACTTATGTTATCAGGGAACCGTGTGTGCAGAAGGAATGCTCTGCACTATATGTATCAGGAACACGTTGGGTGCTGACTGGAATTCTCGTGCACTATATGTATCAGGGAAACACGTGGGAGAGGAGGAACTTCTGCACTATATGTATCAGGGAACACTTGGGGCATAAGAATGCTCTGCCTATATGTATCAGGGAACACGTGGGCAAAGGAAATGCTCTGCACTATATGTATCTGGAACACGTGGGAGAGAATGCGTCTGCACTATATGTCAGGGTAACACGTGGGGCAGAAGTTAAGCTCTGCACTATATGTTTCATGGAACACGTGGGGCAGAAGGAAGTCTGCACTATATGTATCAGGGAACACGTGGGAACGAATCTCTGCACTATATGTATCAGGACACGTGGGGCAGAAGGAACGCTCTGCCCATATTATGTCATCAGTAACACGTGGGGCAGAAGGAACTCTGCACATAGTATCAGGGACACGTGGGCAGAAGGAATGCTCTGACTATATGTATCAGGACACTGGGCAGAAGGAACGCTCTGCACTATATGTATCAGGGAACACGTGGGGCAGAAAAAAATGTAACGCTCTGCCACTATATTGTATCAGGGAACACTGGGCAGAAGGAACGCTCTGCACTATAAGTATCAGGGAACACGTGGGGCAGAAGGAACCTCTGCACTATTGTCAGGAACTACGTGGGGCAAGAAGGAACGCTGGGCTGCACTATATGTATCAGGGATACACGTGGTCCGAAAGGAACGCCTGCACTATATTGATGGTGAACACTGGGAGAAGGAATGAATCTGCACATATGTCAGGGAACACGTGGGGCATAAGGATGATCTGGCACTAAATGTAATCAGGTAACACTTGGGGAGAAGGAATGCTCTGCCTACTATGTATCAGGGAACACTGGGGCAGAAGACGCTTCTTGCACTAAATATGTAACAGGAACACGTGGGGCAAAGAACGCCTCTGCACGTATATGTATCGAGGAACAGTGGGAGAATGAATGCCCCCTCTGCACTATCGTCTCAGGGACTACCGTGGGGAGAGAGGAAGCTCTACACATGTACCAGAGGGAACCGTGGGGCAGAGGAATGCTCTCACTATATGTATCATGGGAACATCAGGACCTGGGGCAGAAGGAACGCTCCTGCACTATAATATGTACAGTACACGGGGGCATGGAGGAATGCTCTGCACTATATGTATCAGTGTAACACTGTGGCAGACGGAACGCTCGCACGATATGTAACAGTGGAACCGTGGGCTCAGGAGGAACGCCTCTGCACATATGTAATCAGGAACACTTGGGGCCAGAATGAAATGCTCTGCCTATAGTGTATCCAGGGAACAACTGGGGCAATGGAAGGCTCTGCCACTATATGTAATCGAGGGGACACGTGGGAGAAGGAACGTTCTGCACTATGAGTGTCCATGTAACACGTGGGCAAAGGATGCCTCTGCCTATATTTATCAGGGACCGTGGGCTCAGAGATGGCTCGCCTATATGTATTCAGGGACCGTGGGCGAGAATGCTCTGGCACTAATATGTATCAGGGAACACGTGGGGAAAGACGTCTGCACTATATGTGGACAGGGAACACTGGGGCAGAAGAACGCTCTGCACTTATCGGTAACAGGGAACGACGTGGGGCCTGAAGAAGCTCTGCACGATATGTATCTAAGGCAGACTGTGGGGCAGAAGAATGCTCCTGCACTATATGTTCAGCAGGGAACACTGGGGAGAAGAGAATGCCTCTGCACTATATTATCAGGGAACACGTGGGGCAAAGGGAACTTCATCCTATGTAATCAGGTGAAACGTGGTGGAAAAGAATTTTCTGCACTAAGTTCGGGTACCACTGAAGACGTCGCCTTTATCGGGCACGTAAGGAAACGCTCTGCCACTTATGTACAGGAACACTGGGGCAGAAGGAACTGTCTTCTGCACTATATGTTATCAGTGAACCGGGCAAGGATGCTCGCTCTATGTCAGGGCACTGGCAGGGGTAACGCTCTGCGCTTATGTATCAGGAACACGTGGGGCAGAAGGAACGCTCTGCACTATATGTATCAGGAAACCGTGGGGCAGAGGAATATCTGCACATAAGTACCAGGGAACCGTTGGCAGAAGAATGCTCTGCACTATATGTATCAGGGAACATAGCGGTGCCTATGTATGGACCGTGAAGGAATGTCCCTTAATGTCAGCACTAAGAGTTCACATATTATCAGTGGAACACTGGTGGGTCACAGGAAGCTCTGCACTATAGTAATCAGGGACACGTGGGGAGATGAGTGAACGCTCTCACTATATGTTCAGGAAACGTGGGCCAAGAACACTCTGCACTATATGTAACATGGAACACGTGGGGGAGGATTAATGTCTCTGCCCTATATATATAGGAAAATAACAACCCCGTGGGGCATGAGGAACATCGCTCTGCAACTATAGTGTATCAGGTACACGGGGCAGATGAAGCTCTGCAGCTATAGTCTCAAGGGAACACGTGGGGGCAGAAGGAAACGCTCTGGCACTATATGTATCGGACACACGTGGGCAGAAAATTGCAATGAATCTCAGGAACACTTGGCAAAGAACGCTCTGTATGTATCCCAGTGAACCTGGGCAAAGGAAATGATCTGCACTATATGTATCAGGGAACGACTGGGTGCACGAAGGAATGATCTTCACTATAGTCAGGAACCGTGGGCAGAAGATGACTCACTATATTATCAGGGAAGAAACAAACCCGTGAATCACACAGGATGTTTTTGTTTCTCTGCATTTTCCGCTTTTGTTTTGATACATACCGTATATCCCATTCAGTTTTAGGGTGTCTCTGCGACACACCTCGGCGCGGTGGGCTCAGTCTCCCTGCGACGCGGGGGGCTCATCTCTGCGACATCATCTCGAGGGGGGGGGGCCTCAGCGACTCGGGGGGGGGCCTCAGCGACGCGGGGGGGGGCCTCGCGACTGCGGGGGGGTGGCCTCAGCGACGCGGGGGGGGGGTGGGCCTCAGCGACGGCGTGTGGGGGCCTCACGACGCGGGGAGGGGCCTCAGCGTACGCGGGGGGTGTGGCCATCAGCACTTCGGGCGGGGGGGGCCTCAGCGTAGCGGTGGGGGGCACTCAGCGACGGGTGGGCTGGACGCGGGGGGGCCTCACGGGGGGGCCAGCGCTCGGGTGGGGGCCTCAGCGACAGCCGGGGGGGGCCGTCAGCGCTCGAGCTGTTTAACCGCGGGCGCGGGGGGCCTCAACGCGAAACGTCGTTGTGGGGGGTCCTCAGCGACGCGGGGGGTGCCCAGCGACGCTGGTCTAGGCGGGGGGGCCTCATCGACGCTTGTTGGCCCCATCGCACCGGAGTGGTACGTAGGGGGGGGCCTCAGCGACGGCGGAGGGGGCCTGCAAGCGACGGGCGGGGGGGTTGGCCATCACCTGGGATTGCGTCCCTCGAGGGGGGCTAGGAAGGCGGAGCGGGGGGGCGCGTAGCGCGCGGGGGGGCCGGGGTCGCTCAGCAGTCACGCGGGTGGGGGGAATTGGTGCCTCAGCGACGCGGGGGGGGCCTCAGCGAACGGCGTGGGGGGTGTGGCTCCTGCGGGGGCCAGCGACGCGGAGGAGTGCCCAGCGACGCGGGGGTGGCCTAAATACCATCGACTGCTTTGGGGCCCTCATCGACCGGGGGGCCTCAGCGACGCAGGGGGCCTCAGCGCGCGGGGGGGTGCCTCGCGACGCGGGGGGGGCCTCACACGCGGGGGGGCCTCAGCGACGCGGGCGGGGCCTCAGCGACGCGGGGGGTGCCTCATGACTCGGGGGGGCCTCACAGCGACGCGGGGGGGCCCAGCGACGCGGGGGGGCCTCAGCGACGCGAGCAGCGCCGCGGGGGGGGCGCCAGCGGCGGGGGGGGGGGCCTCAGCGACGCGGGGGGCTCAGCCTGTGTGACACTCACAGCTCCAGCTGCTGAAGCAGACGTGTTTCTCTGTGCGGTCTGACTCCTGCACCCAGCGAAAAACCAAGAAACAGGAACAGCCAGGAGACGGAGGCTTGTGAAACCGCACCCCCAGCCGGCCCTGGGGGGGAGGGGGGTTTATACCCCGCAAATGCAGCATGCTGGCTTTCTACCTTCTGGGTGTGGGAGCGTACGTGGAAGTGTAACACAGGGAAGAATTTCTAGCTACAACGTCTCACCGTTTGCCGTGTCTGTTCAGAGGAGACTTAGGCCTAGGACTTAGTAGGCGGGCGCGCATGGCATCGCACGCGCCTGCTGCAGAGGCGATCCGTGGCCTGTGGGATAAGGAGGAGACGCGACGGGAGTCATGCCCGTGACGTCACGTGAGCCGTTTACTCTCATTGGCCGAACCATGCACGTCACGCGACAAAAAAAATAAATAAATGGCCTGCCTCAGGAGGCACGGCCTTTTGTCCCTGTCGCGCTAAGTATGGACGCGGCCTTACACCCCCCGGGTGGGAAGCAGGAGGTCTCCGGAGATGAACCTTGGGAATGTGCCCCGGTTAAAAAGGTCCTGCTGACCAATGAGAAGCAGCGCTGCGCGACACGGGACCTTTAAACCGCCATATTGTTCACCCCTGGGGGGCACAGTACCAGGGAACCTTCAGGTGTCACGGGAAGCAGGGGGTCCCCGGACCTGAAATTAACACAGGTCAGCTCCGGAGACCCCCTGTTTCCCAAGTAGTGGCAATAAACCCCCAAAGATAAACCTCTATGCAGAACCGCACCTGCAATACAAACTCTAACGGCGTTTGCTAATGACACATCATTGCTCAGACGCGCTGGGATTTCAGTGGAAAGTCTGCTGTTCTTCACTCCAAAACTGATATGACATGCACCCCTTCGTACCCCACCAAACCACAGGCCGGGCTCAAGTTTTCATATAGGATACTAAACACAGGGGTCATATAAAGATGCATTAATTCGACCCCAGCACCTTCCTGGCCATATTCTGCAGCGGAGAGCTGCTCGGCTGAAGTGGGGCGCACATCCGCCCCATCGGCGGGATACGTACCTGGGGCAGCCCGGTGAGGAGAGCGGACCTGCTTGGGGAGCAGCTGCTGACGGAGGTGAACGCGTTCTGGAAAATGAGGCTTCTCTGGGCCAGCGCTCTCAGGTGGGGGGTTTTGATGGCCGTGTTGTTGTAGACGTCGCTCTCAAAACCAGCGTCATCCCCTGCAAAGCGGGGACAAGCCAGGGGGGGGGCTACTGAAAACCAGGATCCTCCTCCAGGACTATGAAACCCCACCCGGACCCTCAACATAAAGTCAAGAGCAAACCCAACACAAGAGCAGCAGAGAGAGAGAGAGACAGAGGTCCGAGGTAAGTGCCAGCGAGCGCATCACACTCACTATACACAGATCTCAGGGACACGTACCGCTCACCTCCTTTTAATACACACACCTCCTAATACACAGACATCAGGGACACATACCTCCCACCTCTCCTAATACAGACAAGGACACGTACCCCGCAACCAGTCCTAATACACAGACATCAGGGACAGGTATCTCTCACCCCCTCCTAACAGTGACATGGTTAAGGGGTCAGTCCCTCCTAGGGGCAAAGTGTACTAATGGCAGTGACATGGTTAAGGGGTCAGTCCCTCCTAGGGGCAAAGTGTACTAATGGCAGTGACATGGTTAAGGGGTCAGTCTCTCCTAGGGGCAAGTGTACTAATGGCAGTGACATGGTTAAGGGGTCAGTCTCTCCTAATGCCTTTTCACCAAGACTGCCACCTATAAGTTGTTTGTAAACACAGGGAGCTGAGCCGTGGAAGGGTGTGATTGCCTCTGGCTGCTCCCTTCTGTCTGGTGTTACTCTGTGATCCACAAGAGTTTGCACAGGCAGAACCCCCTCTCTCTCCACTTCCTCTTATCTTCATTGGTTTTCTGATAGAGACAGGGTTTAGAAAACTCACGATTGATAAACACTTGCCCAATCAGAGGCCTATCAGAAAGCCTGATCTATAGTGCATTTCTAGGGAAACCAAAGAAGCCAAATCTTTGCTTTTACCATGGTTAGATTACATTTCAATTAGATCGTTGCATTGTTTGCACAAACAGGTTGCTTTTGGGCGGCGGTGTGAGATTGTGCTGCAGTGAATATATAAATCAGGCCCCGTCCAGGGGAACGTCCAAATCATTTGACCAGTAATAGGCTGCAGTGACCCCATTAATAACGGGGCCGCATGAAACGTTACAGGGTGCTCTGATCCTATGAAGAGCGCTTCAGTGACCGCGTGAATACGGACGCGGCGCAGTTTGTGTTCTGAGGACTTGCATATAGGAACATATATATATATATTGCCTATCTCAAGCCTGAACCCTTTACACTACCCATAATGCATTGCTGCTGTGTGCATTGCAGGGGTTAACTGGGTCTCCGACATTAATAAAGATGCAGTTTCCCTATTCTTTGGTTTAATCGTACAAAAGAGACACGTACCTCTCACCCCCTCCTAATACACAGGCATCAGGGGCACACACCTCTCACCCCCTCCTAATACACAGGCATCAGGGGCACACACCTCTCACCCCCTCCTAATACACAGACATCAGGGACACGTACCTCTCACCCCCTCCTAATACACAGGCATCAGGGGCACGTACCTCTCACCCCCTCCTAATACACAGGCATCAGGGACACGTACCTCTCACCCCCTCCTAATACACAGACATCAGGGACACGTACCTCTCACCCCCTCCTAATACACAGGCATCAGGGGCACGTACCTCTCACCCCCTCCTAATACACAGGCATCAGGGACACGTANNNNAACTTTACCTCTAACCCCCTCCTAATACACAGGCAGCAGAGTCCGACACATTACCTCTCCCCTCCTATACCACAGGCATCAGACACGGACCTCTCACCCCTACTAATACCACAGGCATTCCGGGAACCGTAATCTCACCCCCTCCTAATCACAGCATCAGAGACAACATACCCTTCCACCCCCGCCTAATAACAGGGCCATCAGGACACAACCTCTCACCTCCTAATCACAGACATCAGGGACACACACCTCTCACTCCCTCTCCTAATACACAGAAAATCAGCGGACACAAACCTCTAAAGCCCTCCTAATACACAGACACAGGGACACACACCTCTCACGCCCTCCAATACACAGACTCAGGGACACACCACTCTCACCCCATCCTAAGACACAGAAATAGGGGAAACAACACCTCTCACCACCTCCTAATACACAGAACATTCAGGGACACACACCTCTCTCCCCCTCCTCCTAATACACAGACATCAGGGACACATACCTCTCACCATCCTAAAATAATGACATCAGGGACAGCATACCTCTCCACCCCTCCTAATACACAGATCTCAGGGACACACTCTCTCACCCACTCCTAATACACAGAATCAGGGGACACCACACCTCTTCACCCCTCTAATACACAGCATCAGGGGCACATACCTCTAACCCCTCCTAAGACACAGGCTATCAGGGGAAACACACTTCTCACCCCTCTAATACACAGACATCAAGGACAACACACCTCTCACTCCCTCCTAATACACAGCCAAAAAAAATCCGAGGACACACACCTCTCACGCCCTCCTAACAAAGACATAGGACACACACCTCGCACCTTCCCTCCTAATACACAGACATTCAGGGACACAAACCTCTCACCCCCTCCGAATTACACAGAACATCAGGGACACCACACCTACTAACCCCCCTCCTAATTACACAGGAATCAGGGACCACACACCTCTCTCCCCTCTACTACACAGACATCAGGGCACATACCTCTCACCCCCTCCTAATACCACAGACATCGGGACACATACCCTCTCAACCCATCCTAATACAAAGACACAGGGACACACATCTCTCACCCCTTCCCTTAAGACACAGAACCATCGGACAACACCTCTCACCCCCCTAATACGACAGACATCAGGGACACCAATCTTCACCCCCTCCTAATACACAGACATCAGGGACACACACCTCTCACCCCCTCCTAATACACAGACATCAGGGACACAACCTCTCACCTCCTAATACACAGACATCAGGGACACTCACACCTCTCACCCCCTCCTAATCACAGACATCAGGGGCACATACCTCTAACCCCCTAATTAATACACTAGAATCAGCGGACCAAATACCTCTCCACCCCCTACTAATACACGACAGCCAGGGAACAACATCTCTCACCCCCTCCCTAATACACAGTAATCAAAGGACACACACCTCACCCCCTCATAATACACAAGACATCAGGGACAAACATCTCATCACCCCCTCCTAATACACAGACTCAGGGACACCACACCTTCACCACTCCTAATTCCCAGACGATCAGGGGACACAACCTCTCAACTCCTATAATACACAGACATTAAGGGGAACAACACCTCTCACCCACTCCATAATTACACAGGACATCAGGAGGGGGGGGCCACATACCTCGACCCCCTTCCTTAATACACAGACAGGCAGGGACACAACATCTCACTCACTCTTCGTTAGTGAGGAGAAAAGAAAATCAGAAAGAAAATATACTTCTCACCCCACCGAGCGACTCCCATTTAACCCCTCGCTCCTGTTTAGGGGTCAGTGAGTACAGGTAACCCCGAGCTCCTGTAAAGGGAGTCAGTACTACGTTAAACCTCTCGCTCCTGTATTAGGGGTCAGTACTACATTTAACCCCTCGCTCCTGTATAGGGGTCAGTCCCCTGTGCAGCGGGTGTCAGGGTCTCCAAGCCAGTCGGGGGTTGGTGGGGGTGGGGGGTCTCCGGAGATCAGCCTCCGGCCCCGTCAGCGCCGCTTCAGCACGGAACGCGTCAGGGTGAATATTCTAAAACTAAGAATCAAAAACCCTCCGGTGCCGCAGCAGAGAGGAGGGGAATGAAAGTGAGCCCTTAGCCGAGACTCGCAGTTCCACAATGAGAAGAGCGCACAGAGACACTCTCAGTCCCCGGCTTGTGTGGCTCTGCACATGAGGGGGGGCTCGACGCCGAAGACCAATCCGGCCTGGGATGTGGGGTGTCCCTCGGTAGGGGGGGGCAAGCACAGGCCGAACAGGACAGGCTGGCGGAGCGGCTCAGTGAGTAACGACTCCCGGCGTCGGCTCCTTGTGACCTTGGGCGAGTCACTTGATCTCCCTGTGCCTCAGGCACCAGAGGCATAGATTGTAAGCTCTGCGGGGCAGGGACTGTGCCTGTAAAAAAAATGATATGTACTGTGTACTAAGTCAGCACTATACAAAAATATTGTTAATTAAAAGAACATCCCCTAACATTAGTGCAGTGGTTTTTTGAGGGGGAGGTAATAATTTTGTTTATAATCCAACAACTGGGGCAGGTCAGAGGTCCACAAGTCACCGTCCACCGTCCGGTTCTGGAGCTATTTGGAGGTTTTTCCCACCAGGCCACGGCTCCGGTGGAGAATAATGGCCACACGGGTGGTTGTTCACCGTTGGTGCCAGGGATTTGTGTGACATCGGGGATGGAGAGTCAAGCTCTCACGTATTTCCGGGGTACGGACGGGTCGCCGGAGGTACGGAGGCCGCAGGTCCACAACCCCCCCCCCCACCCACCACCCCCCCACCCACCCAGTGGCCGACAGATCACATCCACCACCCCCCCACACCCCCAACCCATGCTGGATCAGTACTAATAACCACATCATGCCCATATTTACTAAACGGCGCCGTACACACCGCACGACACCGGTCTGGACCCGCCGTGGGTCTCCCCAGTGCCGGCAAGGTGTCAGATGGAGTTTCGCAACGCTTTACAAAACACGGGCCGCGTATCTGAACGGGAGGGAGGGCGACGGACATGACCATGATGCTGTCCAGTTGTGCGTTGTAATGGAGAAATCGTTCTCAGCCAAGCTGCTAATTAGTGGACCCTCAGAGCAGTTCGAGGTGGACAGGACGGCCCCTCCAGGCTCGGAACGTGGGGGCCCTCTCTTTCCCCTCTCCAGAGAGAGTGTCTGCTGAGGGTTCCACGTCCTCCCAATAAAGGAGCCGTTATTCCTGGAGGGAGAACGCAGACTCTGCTCCTATATTGCCAGGCCCGGGTGTCTCCCGCGAGCCATTCCCCCCCCCCCCCCACGCCGCCCCCCATGTGCATCTAGCCGTTATACCAGACTTAGGTTTCTCCTACTCGGTTCTGTCATAGCTGGCGCGCTAGTCTAGAACAACTGCCCAGTTGTCCATGCTTAGCATCAGCAGCTAGAAACCATAGTCCAGCCCTACGCTGGAGCCCCCAGCCAGGGAGGGGGGACTCCTACACGGCGGCCATTGCTTCAGTATCGATCAGTGGCTATTTATCAAATATTTGACCAGGAAAAAGGACATTGAGTCAGCTCTCGTTTTCAAGTATGTCCCTGGCGCCAAGTAATGCGGTGGTAGGGAACATGATATACTTCAACGGCCGCATGTGCAACGTATGTATGTGTGTATGTGTGTATATATGTATGTATGTATGTATGTATGTGTGAGTGTGTATGTATGTATGTATGTGTGTATGTATGTGTGATGTATGTAGTGTTGTGGTATGTGTGCTGTGGTATGTGTGCTTATATATGTAGTATGTTTTTTTGGTTTGTATGTATTGTATGTGTATGTGTGTATATATGATGTATGTATGTATGTATGTGTGTATGTGTGTATGTGTGAGATATGTATGTATGTATGATGTGTGTATGTGTGTATGTATGTAGTAGTGTGTATGGGGGTGTATGTGTGTAGTTGTGTAGCTATGTATGATGTATGTATGTGTGTATGGTGTGTATTTATGTATGTATGGGGTATATAGGATGTATGTATGTATGTGGTATGTGTGTCTATCTGATGTATGTATGTATGTGTTGTATCCTCGTGTGTATATATGATGTAGTGGTATGGATGTATGTGATGATGTATGCTGGGTATGTGTGTAATTGTCTGTATGTCTGTATGTGGTATGTGGGTATATATGTATGTATGTGTGTATGTAGATGTAGTATGTAGGAGTATGTATGTATTGTTGTAGTATGTATGATATGTTGTAGTAGGTATGTATGTATATGTATGTATGTGTGTATATAGTATGGATGTTGTATGGGTGTAGTGTGTATGTGGGTATATAGTATGTATGTATGGATGTATGTATGTATGTATTTATGTATGTATGTATGTATGTATGGTGTGTATGTATGTATGTATGTATGCATGTATGTGTTGTATGTGTGTATATATGTATGTAGTATGTATGGTGTATGTGTGTAATACGTATGTATGGGTGGATGTGTGTAGTGGTAGAATGTATGTAGTATGTATGGTGTATGTGTGTTAGTATATATGATGTAGGATGTATTGATGATTGTACTGTGTGTATTCTACGTATGTATGGTGTATGTGTTTTATATACTATGTATGTGTGGTTGTATTAAGTAGTATGTGGTATGTGTTGTATGGTGTATTTTATGTATGTGTGAGTAGTGTGTATGGATTGTGGTTGTATGTGTGTATGTATGTATGTGGGATGTATGTATATGTATGTATGTATGTATGTGTGATGTATGTATGTGTGATGGATGTATATAGGTATGTATGTATGTTTGGTGGTGTATGGTGTATGGGTATATAGGTATGTATGTATGTAGTGTTGTATGTAGGTATGTGTGTATGTATGATATGTATGTATGTGTGTTGTGTTGTATTGATATGTATGTATGTGTATGGTGTATGTGTGATATATGTATGTATGTGTGTATGTGGGTATGTGTGTATAATGTAGTCTGTGTGTATTGGTTGTAGTGTGTATATATGTATGTATGGGTGTATGGTGTATGTGTGTATATATTATGTATGGGATGTGTGATGGTGTATATATGTATGTTTTATGTATGTATGTGTGGGTATGTATGTATGTAGTATAGAGGTAAATGGGAAATGATGGGGGTTGGAAGATGGTAATGGGGTATCCAGAAAAAATATGAAATGGATAACATGTGTGTATGAAAAACTGTGTGGAGGGGGGGTGTGGGTGGGGGTATGGGTTGGGGGTAATGGGGGTGGAAAAAGCATGGGTGTTGGGAATGTAATAATGGGGGGTATGGTAGATCATCTACTGCTCCCCACGCCGCCCAACCTGGAGGTAGACACAACTGCATGTATAAAAGTCATATGGTGCTCGCATGGCCTTAGTACCACGGGCGGGTTGGGGGGGTTGGTGTATTCATCAAAACTCAGGATGACACCCAGTTCTAATCTGTTGCCTGGTCTTCGTAGAACTCGACCACCCCTAATACATACCGTTCGATTCCTCGCTTCGCTTCCAACCTCCCTCCACATCACTGCCTGAGCACCCTCCGCGTCCGTCTTCCTACTTTCCCCACCTGTTGGCCTTGACGCATTCCCTCCCAATGCCTCTTCAGCCTTCTTTCCTCAATCTCCCGTCACCCCACCCTCCTCCCCCCCAACGTCCCCGCGTTACAACACCACTCTATACCAAAACATTCCGGCAACTTGCCCCTTACACGTCCCTTACCACCACATCCCGTCTTCCCCCGCCCCCTCTCGCTGCCCACCATCCCCTACCCCACCCCTTCCCACACCCTTTCGTTTACACTTCCCGGTTCTCCTACCATCCCATCTATCAGGCACTAACCCCCCACCCCGGCCCTCCACCTCTTTCTCCGTCCTCTACTCGCCCTCGACCTTACCAACTACCTGCCCTCTCCCTATCCTTTCCTTCCCCCCCCAAACTTTCTTCTTAACTCCTCCTATACTTTCTAGGTTATTTCCCAACCACCCCCCCTATCTCTTCTTCCCAAGCCCACCCTCCCTCCCTCACCCCCTCCGCAACCCGTACCGCCCATGTGCCCCCCCCCCTCCCTCTCCGATCCGCATTCCCCCCCTTGTCTCCGTCCCTCCCCTCACCGCCCGAACCCTCCATCTCCCACGTTATCAATCCTCCCTACAACTCCCTCCTTTCACCCACCTCCGCCCAGACCACTCATCGATATCTCTACCGCACCCCCATAACCGTTGACCCGTTTCACTTCCGCTATTCCTTGGCCAAAGCCCCTCCCCCCTCTCCTCAAGCTTGTCCCCCCCCACTCCCCCCTCAGTTCCCAGTCCACCCTCCCCCACTACTACTGCCTTTCAATGCCACACTCCCCCACAACACATCCGCCCGCCCCGCCCCATCCTACCCATCCTCCACCCTCGTCCTCCGCCGCCCCACACCCACCCCCTTATCACCCACCCACACACCCACCCCCCCTTCTTTATCCCCGTCTTCCTGTCTTCATTCACCCCTCAGTTTAGCCATTACCGTCCTTACCTCCTCCGGCCCGTCCCAATCCTCCTCTCCCATCCTACAGAAAGCATATGTAATGGGTATGACAACGTTATAAACAGGGGTAGCGGGTTAGGGGTAGGCCGGGCTATGTGAAATGGAATGATGGGTGGTTTATCAATAGTGTGGGAAAGTAACAAAGTGTGTTACCGCTATAGGTGGGCTTAGGGTCGAAATGGTTCTGCATTAATTCACCTTCTACCGCGGGGCAAATATGCTACACGAGTAGTCCGAGGGGGGGGAATGGGAAATGGGGTATGTAAGGGAGGGGATAATGTAAATGATGTACGGGGGTGCCAACAAAGTAATGGACAAATAAAATGGTGTAGGTGAATAAATGGGAAAGGTTGAAAGGGTGGGGGGTTTCGGGTTGGGGTTTCGGAGAAAGGTTGGGGGTTGAGGTCACAATAGTGCAGTGAAATTTAAAATGTGTGTGTATGTGTGTAATATGTAGTTAGAGCGTATTGTGTATGTGTGTATGGGTGGATTTTGATGTATGTGGTACGTGTGTTGCGAGTATGTATGATGTGTTAATGTGTGTAATGATGTATGTATGTGGTATGTGGTATGTGTGATGTACATAAATAGTAGGTGATGGGTGTAGGTGTGATAATAATGGTGATATGTGTGGACACTGTGCTAGTAAGTACTGGTATCGCTGTATGGTGGTAGTATGCCGATGATATATATGTATGAAGGTGGTTGAACAAGATGGGGGTACTGGTGGTGCTATTATTTTCAGGTATTTGTAATGTGTGTACTGTGGCTCGTCAATCGGTGGGCGTCTTGATGTGTTGTATATGTGTATGTTGTGTGTATGTGGACTGTATATATGTGTGTATGGGTATGTGGTCCCCCATATTGTAGTATAATATGTTGTAGGTGTCTATATGTATGTATGTAGGCTATGTGTGTATTGTGTGTATAGAGATGATGTGTGATGTGGTGATATATGTATGGTATGTGTGATGTGGTAGTGGTAATATGATATGTATGTGTGTGATGTGGGATATATGTATATGTAGTATGGTGTGTATGTGTTGTATATATGTTGTGATGTGTGAAATGTGTGTATATATGTATGAATGTGTGTGTTATGTGGTTATCTAGTATTAATGTGTGTATAGGTTGTAAAATATGCATGATCGTGTGTCAGATGTGTATAGCTAAGTATGGTGTGTTATGTGTGTTACACCACATAATTGTTAGTGGTTAGGTATATCTAGAGTTGTAGTGTGTGTATGGAGATTGTAAATATGTATGTAGTGTGATGTTGTAGGGGGTAATATGCAATGAGTGTGTAGGTGTATTGAGGTATGTGGTGTATATATGTAATGTATGAACTCGTGTGAGTCAGGTGCTACTATGGCGGAGTGTTGTCTGTGTGTGTATATAGTGTAGGGATAGTGTGATATGTTGTATGATATAATATGTATTAAGGGTGTTATTGTAGTGTATAATATGGATGTTGTATGTTATGTGTGTAAGTGGTGTATATGTATGTATGTGTGTATGTGTGCACGATAATGTATGTAATGTATGAGTATGTGCTGTTATGATGTGTACTGGACATGTATGTATGGGATGTATGTAGTGTGTATGTAATGTGCTGTAATGTGGTATGTGTGCTACTGTATGTGCTGTTGTGTGTCATTGGTTATGTTGAGTAAATATGTATTGATATGTGTTATGGTGTACTGTGTGTAGTGTGTATATATGGTGGGTGATTGTATGTAGGTAGTGTGTTATGTGGGTCTGTGTGTTCATTATGTATTGTATGTAGTGTGGTAGTGTTATGTGTGTGTCGGGATGTCATGATGTTGTATTGTGGGGTATGTGTGGATGCTGTGTATCTATGGAGGTGTATGTAGGTATGTGGGGTATGTGTGTATGTATGTATGCTGCCTATGGGTGCATATAAGATCATGTACCGTATGTATGTGTAGTATGTTGGTCGAGATATGTATTATTTCGGTAGGTATGGTGTATGGATCTCTTCCTTTCGTTTCTTGTGTATAGTATGTATGTCATGAATGATGAGGTTATGAAGCGGTATTATGTATGTATGTGTGCCCGTTGTGTTAATATATGTAGTAATGTAATGGATGTGTGTATGTGCGTTGGGATTAGGATGTATGGGTGTGTATGTATGTATGGATGTATGTACATTCTATCGTATGTATGTGTGTAGTATGTATGTATGTAGTATGTATGATGTATCGCTAGTAGTGTTGTATGTGGATAGTTATAGGGATGTATGTGTGCTGTTACCTTGTGGTATGTGTTATATGTGTTTTATAATGTATGTATGTAGTTGTAGTGATATTGTATGTGATGTATTTAGTATGATTGTATGTGTATGTATGTATTGTAGTGTTGTGTGTATTTAGTAACGTATAGTAGTATGTGGTATTGTGTGTACTATACTTAGTATGTTGTAATGGTATGTGTGTGATGAGATGTAATATATGTTATGTGATGTGTATGTGAGAGTATCGTGTGTAATCGTATGTATTTGGTAGTATTGTGGTATGTGTGTATAGTATGATATGGACTTTATGTGATGCATGTGCTGTATATACGAGGGTATGTGTGTATGTGCGTACATTATACACGAGTGTGGTAAGAGTGACTGGGATGGTGTTTATGTGGTTATGTGTGTAGAAAGGAGAGACTGACCCCTTAACCATGTCACTGCCATTAGTACACTTTGCCCCTAGGAGGGACTGACCCCTTAACCATGTCACTGCCATTAGTACACTTTGCCCCTAGGAGGGACTGACCCCTTAAACATGTCACCGATGACAACAACAACTTTTCGATTGGGTGACCCCGCCGCCATCTTTGTTTTTTTCCTGGCAAGCACCGGCAAAAGCGAACAAGTAAATATCTCGGCGGAACCCGGAAGACGGCGGCTCAGCTCCCCATGGTACATAGAAAGACCTAGATTTCCCTCCGAGAAGCTGACACGACATCACAAAACGCGTCGGGGGGACGGGACGGCGTCCGGTTTGGTGTTTTAGCTCTGGGATTTTTTTTTTTTTTTTACGGAATAAATCCTCTTGCTACCGCAGAAGCGCGCGCCGCGTTTTTGTAGATTGTTTGGGCCCCGGGCCTTTTCAAAACGGCGAGCGCGCGTTCCTTCCCATGACGAGAAGGGTTTGGAGCCTGCGGTTGGTCGGGCCGGGGTTGCAGATACATGTGTTCCTGATCCGTTCCGAGCGCGGAGGGTTTCCTTACGCGGGGAACGGAGATGGATCTCGGTGTTGGTGGCAGCACCTATGCCATGGGAAACGGAAGCCCCAGAAGGGACAGAGCATGTACGTCATCGGAGGCGCGGTCCGCCCTCCCAAAGGAAGGAAAAGGAAGCAACGGGCTGTTTGTGTATTAATGGTGTAGACAGGTGGGTGATACTCCTAATACACAGGCATCAGGGACACGTACCTCTCACCCCCTCCTAATACACAGGCATCAGGGACACGTACCTCTCACCCACTCCTAATACACAGGCATCAGGGACACGTACCTCTCACCCACTCCTAATACACAGGCATCAGGGACACGTACCTCTCACCCACTCCTAATACACAGGCATCAGGGACACGTAACTCTCACCCCCTCCTAATACACAGACATCAGACGCGCCTGCTGCAGAGGCGATCCGGGCCTTGATTGGGGGATAGGAGGAGGAGACTCGACGGGTAGTCATTCACGTGACTCAAGTGGATCCGTTTTACTCTCATATGGCCGAACCAGCGCACGTCAGCGACAAAAAAAAAAATAAATAAATGGCCTGCCTCGGAGAGGGCAAGGCTTTTGTCCTGTCGCGCTAAGTATAGGACGCACGGCCTTTAAACCCCCCGGGTGGGAAGCAGGAGTTCTCCGGAGAATAACCTTTGGGATATGTGCACCCCGGTTAAAAGGTCCTGCTGACCAAGAGAAGCAGCGCTGGGCGACACGGGACATTAAAAAAGTAAAAAAAAACTTAAAAAAAACCTCCATATTTTCACCCTGGGGGGCACAGTACACGGGAACCTTCAGGTGTCACGGAAGCAGGGGGTGCCCCGGACCTGAAATTAACACAGGTCGCTCCGGGAGACCCTGTTCCCAGTAGTATGGCAATAACCCCCAAAAGTAAACCTCTATGCAGAACCGCACCTGCAATACAAACTCTAACGGCGTTGTTATGACACATCATGCTCAGACGCGCTGGGATTTCAGTGGAAAGTCTGCTGTTCTTCACTCCAACAAAACTGATATGACTGAACCCCTTCGTACCCCACCAAACCACAGGCCGGGCTCAAGTTTTCATATAGGATACTAAACACAGGGGTCATATAAAAGATGCATTGAATTCGACCCCAGGACCTTCCTGGCCCATATATCTGCAGCGGAGAGCTGCTAGGTCGAAGTGGGCGCACATCCGCCGCATCGCGGGAGGGGATACGTACCTGGGGCAGCCCGGTGAGGAGAGCGGACTGCTTGGGGAGCAGCTGATGACGGAGGTGAACGCGTTCGGTAAATGAGGCTTCTCTGGGCCAGCGCTCTCCAGGTGTGGGGGGGTTTGTGTTCCGTGTTGTTGTAGAACGTCGCTCTCAAAACAGCGTCCATCCCCTGCAAAGCTGGGGACAACGCAGGGGGGGGCTACTGAAACCAGGACCTCCTCCAGGACTATGAAACCCCACCCTGGACCCCAACATAAAGTCAAGAGCAACCCAAACACAAAGGCAGCAGAGAGAGAGAGAGAGAGACAGAGGTCCGAGTAAGTGCCAGGTCGAGCTCTCACACACTATCCACACAGATCTCAGGGACAACCGTACCGCTCTCCCCTCCTTTAATACCAGCACTCCTTCTAAGCACCATACATCAGGCAACATTACCTCCACCTCTCTAATACGGAACAAGGACAGCTACCACCGCAACCAGTCCTAATCCAACAGACATCAGCGGAACAGGTACTCTCACACTCCTATACACAGACATAGGGAACACGTACCTCTCACACCCCTCCTATACACAGGAATCAGGTGACGTATTTTCCTCACCCCCCCTCTAATACACAGACATCAGGGACTACGAACTCATCACCACCCTCCTATATACACAGCATCAAGGGACACCGTAACACTCTCAACCCCCTCCTAAACAACAGGCATAGGACAGTACTATGCACCCCCTCAGCACTAATTACACGGCATGCAGCATCAGGGACACGTACCTCTCACCCCCTCCTAATACACAGACATCAGGGACACGTACCTCTCACCCCCCCCTAATACACAGGCATCAGGGACACGTACCTCTCACCCCCTCCTAATACACAGGCATCAGGGACACGTACCTCTCACCCCCTCCTAATACACAGGCATCAGGGACACGTACCTCTCATCCACTCCTAATACACAGGCATCAGGGACACGTACCTCTCACCCCCTCCTAATACGCAGAGATCAGGGGCACGTACCTCTCACCCCCTCCTAATACACAGGCATCAGGGACACGTACCTCTCACCCCCACCTAATACACAGACATCAGGGACACGTACCTCTCACCCCTCCTAATACACAGGCATCAGGGACACGTACCTCTCACCCCCTCCTAATACACAGGGACATATAAACCTTCCATCAATACAACAATCATCTCACCGATTATGAGCAGCACGTTCCTCCCTCGGGTCCCGGAGATGAGCAGGGCACAGAGCACCCAGTGCAGCGCGGGGCCCCTGGCACCCATGGGTGCTGCTGCTGTTCAGACAGTTTGCCTCTCTAGCTCTGCTTCCTGCCTCCTCCCCTACACCCTCCCCCTGCCATGTGACACACGGGCTTGTACTCCGCCCCCTCCCGGGAGAGCAGTCACCACCAGCTGCAGAAGAGCCCGGGAATTCGGTGGGTGACCCTCCCGGGACCCCCTGAACCCCCTCTCTATATCCCTTCTCATTAACCCTCTCCCACCCCCTACCTAACCGCCCCCCCCCCCCTGCAATCTTTCCGTGCCCTTTTTATTTCTCTCTTTGCCCCTCTCCATACCACCCCACAGCACCCACCTTTCTCCTACCCCCCTCCTGTCACTTCTCCCCCCACCCCCCTATATCCTGGCACCTCCCCCTCTCCCATGCCCCCTGCTGAGCGGACACTTGCCTCTGCACTTGCTACACTCACCAGATACCCCTGAGCCCTGTCCTGTGAGTGGGACACTCTCTTGCTTCCCTACAGGAATCTGCCAGGGTTAATATATGAATACTTTATTATTATTATTATTATTATTATTATTATTATGATGTCTTCTTTCTGCAGATCCTGCTGCTCACACTGTGACTCCCAGGACTGACCCAGTTACCCATATCCTCTTTGGCCCAGTCTCAGGTATGTTCAGGTACCGGTTCCTCCACTCTGCAGATCAATGCACACCGTGGGTGTTGTTAACAAGCCGGGACTCCCCTCTCCCACAGAGAGGATGGATAAGTCTCTCTTCATTTTCTTTCAACCTCATCTGCTATATATGGGTCAAGCTTTTCAATGTACCCCCCCCCCCCCTTTCTCTGCCAAAAGGGTCCCGCGACGCATTGCAGCGCAAAGGGTTAAAATACTAGTAATTAGGACGTTTAGTACAGCTACAATGTATCTCCCGCTTGCAATTCTTCGTTGGTCACTGGCAGGGAAGGGGTCAGTGGCAATGGATCAAGTTTATCTATGTCAGGGACGGCCCACTCCAGTCCTCAAGGGCCACCAACAGGTCAGGTTTTCAGGATATCCCTGCTTCAGCACAGGTGGCTCAATAAGTCCCTGCCTCAGCACAGGTGACTCAATCAGTGGCTAAGTCTTTGACTGAGCCACCTGTGCTGAAGCAAGGATAGCCTGAAAACCTGACCTGTTGGTGGCCCTTGAGGACTGCAGTTGCTCCCCCCCCCCCAGTCTATGGGACGTATCAGTTATAGTGTCTCTCGCTGCCATTATGCTTCATTTTAATGTCCCAATAAATAGCCAGCTCTGTATAAGATCTAGAAACGGACCAAGCTTGAAAAACACGTTTCTTAGCCGTGACGCAGGTAATTTTTCACTCGCAGTATATGGGGTTAAAGAAGTTGCTTAATACACAGGTCCATTCATCTAGACCCACTGCAGCTTCCAAAGATAACACACACACACACACACACACACACACACACACAGCCCCCGTCTCCGACACCTCTATCTGAAAGAATGTGCGTTTTACCGCACTGTCACATTACATACAAATAGCAGAATCTGCCCCAGGTCCAACCTTTTTGTTTCATGAAGCGTTGTAGGATACCGACATAAACACATTCCTGGCCCAAGGAGCTTACTCTCTAACCACAGGTAAATGGTGTTTCTTAGTGACTGCAGAGGGGGCATCCCCCCCCCCCCCCCCGAAATCCAATATATTAAAGAGCCCCCGTATCATTGGCCTTCGCCTTTACACAACGGCTATCATGCCTCTTTATACAATTAACCCCCTCAGTGCTGTGATTTTATTGGATTGCGGTTGTCGGGCAGTAATGTACTGAAATCTGCATCAATGTATCCTGCTGCTCTTGTGCAATCTCCTGCGGTTCTCTAAACCCGAAGGTTAATATCTGATTCCCTCAGCAGATCTGAGGTTCCTTTATACGCAGAGAGGACGCTGGTTCCGGCTGCGTTCAACCATGCTGAGTAGCTGTAAGATCAGTGTTCTGGATCAGGAGGTACCACCCAGGCACTTTTTTTTTTGCAGTCGAGAGCTACAGTGATTACCGCTGCCTGGCCTGTGAACATTTCAACAGTCCCTTCCAGCTGTTCCCAGATGTTCATCGCGAAGCCCCAAACTTTGGGTTACAGAGACGACGCTGCCGAGGTCCCAGGTGTAAGCCCATTCCCTGACAGTTCTTGGGTGACATTAATCGTCGGATTTCTTTCCATTGCTGCCTGGGAATGACATTCCTCTGAAGGGTCTGCAGGGAGCGAGATCTGACGCTGCGCCTTCCCAGGTGACGGGGACGTGTGTGTGTGTCACCTGGGAGGCCAGAGCCAAGCAGCGGCACACCGGGCTGGATTGAACATTGCAAGGCCTCCCTTATCAGCCCAGAGTGCCAGAAATGTGTAGCCCGAGGCCTTTAAAGTAGAATAGTAAGTTGTTATATTTATATTCACCTATTATATAAATCTATACATTTATATACATACATACACACATGGAATAATTTTGCTGTCCCTATCTTTAGGGTGGCACTGGTGTAGCTGCCCCTATCTTTAGGGTGGCACTGGTGTAGCTGCCCCCGCAGTCATGGAGTGGCCGGATGATCTGCACGGTAGAGGTAGCTTGGGCAGGAGGAGTGCTGCCCACACTCGGTGCTGCTCCCGTGAGACCCTACAGAAAAGGCTGCCGTTTCTCCGCTGGCTACCCCGTTATTCTCTGCTCTGGCTGCAGCTGGACGTGATTGCCGGGCTGACGGTGGGACTGACCGTAGTGCCCCAAGCTCTGGCCTATGCAGAGGTGGCCGGGCTACCTGTGCAGGTGTGTTTAATGTAACACTGCAGTGCCTCTGTCCCTTTGTGTTAGCGTTCACTGTTCCAGGCTGGGTGTACCCTTGTCACAATGTGTCTGTTTAGCAGCCTGTGTTGCTTATGTCACTTAATTAATTTATTTTTATTTATAAAATGTTTTACCAGGAAGTAATACATTGAGCATTACCGCTCGTTTTCAAGTATGTCCTGGGCACAGAGTTAAGATGACAAATACACGGTTACAAATACATAGTTACATAAGTGAACAGGGTTATACATTATATACAAGACATTGCATGCACAGTAAGAGATAATACATGTTATAGGCGTAGTATCAATTACAGACCAGATTAAAATGTGAGACAGCTTTAGATTTGAAAGAACTTAAACTGGTGGCGGCTGTGAGAGTCTCCGGTAGATTGTTCCAGTTTTGGGGGGGCACGGTAAGAGAAGGAGGAGCGGATGGATACTTTGTTGAGCCTTGGGACCATGAGCAGGCTTTTTGGAGTCTTTGGGTGTACGTGTCCATTTTTGTTTACCTGGCTAGTATGTTAGCACTCGCTGTTCCTCTCACTTCCCTGGCAGTATAGTAGTTAATGCCCTGGCAGTATAGTGGTTAATGCCCTGGCAGTATAGTGGGTAATGCCCTGGCAGTTAGTATATGCCTGGCATATAGTAGTTAATGATGCCCTGGCAGTAAATAGTAGTATAATGCCCTGCAGTATAGTAGTTAATGCCCTGGCAGTATAGTAGTTAATGCCCTGGCAGTATAGTGGTTAATGCCCTGGCAGTATAGTAGTTAATGCCCTGGCAGTATAGTGGTTAATGCCCTGGCAGTATATGTAGTTAATGCCCTGGCAGTATAGTAGTTAATGCCCTGGCAGTATAGTAGTTAATGCCATCTCCTTTCCTTCCTCCTGCAGTTCGGTCTATATTCCTCCTTCGTGGGCTGCTTCATTTACTGCCTTCTGGGGACATCCAAAGACGTGACACTGGGTCCCACGGCCATCATGTCCCTCCTTGTGTCAGTCTATACATCTGGGGACCCTTCCTTGGCTATTCTGCTGGCATTTATCTCGGGCTGCATCCAGCTGGCCATGGGAATCTTACACCTAGGTGAGGCCTTGGTATGTTCCCTACACCGGCCAATACCACAGGGCTCGGCCGCCAGAGACCTTTACAAACCCTGGGGATCCCCTTGACATCGTTCCTTCCTCCTCCAGGGTTTCTTCTGGATTTCATCTCGTATCCAGTCATCAAAGCTTTCACATCAGCAGCGTCGGTCACTATTGGATTCAGCCAGGTCAAGGTAAGGAAGGGGTCTCTCTAACACGGATACGTTACTCATCCTTCCTGCATGTGTGTACCTTTTTTCTTCTTCTTGCGCAGCACGGGTGTGACGCCTTTGTGCTTCGCTCTGTGTACACATGAGATGTATTTTTGTTGGGTCTTTCATATTGTTGTTGTAATAGCGTCTCTTCCCATTGGCAGAACCTGCTGGGGTTGCAAGATATCCCGCGTCAGTTCATCTTACAAGTTTACCAAACATTCCGCAAGCTGCCGGACACAAGGTCAGGAGAGGCGTCAACCCCAGGAGAGGGGCGGGGGTGACAGGAATAATTGGGTGGGATTTTCATAATGGCAGGGGGGGGATGGGGATGAGTGCTCAGGGGTGAGCAATGTATTCCAGATTTTGGGGCAAGGAGGAGTAGGTGTGTGGGTTGGATAGTGTAAGTTGCAGAAGATGGGAGTACAGTTGTGTGTGTTCCTTCCTCTGTTTCTGCAAAGTATCTCTTCTCTTCCAGACCTGGGGACGCCATCTTGGGCCTGCTGACCATCGCTCTGCTCCTGGTTTTGAAATTGATGAAGGACCATTCTCCCGGAATATACCGGGGGGTGTCGGGCTGGTACCGGTTCTTCCACCTCATTGTCTGGGTCATGACAACAGGTAAGGAGAGGGTTATAGGCAAGGAAACAGTGCTATGAGTGAATGCTCCTATGTGATGATGGTGCATTAGAAGTCTTGTCGAGACAAGACAGAAAGTAGCTGCTATAAACTAGCGCTCGCCGGTGAAGGTTGGTGTGAATGTTCTGATGACCAGCGGGATATCACAATAAGGTGATTAAAACAAAGTATTAACTAGATCGAGGTCATGGGCTCCTGGCTAGATAGCTGCATGAACCACTGTGTGAGCCACGTGTGGACAGTGGTAGAAATGAGGTGACTAAAATAGGGGTGTGGACGTTAGATCACTTGCATGAAAACGATCTCACTAAATGTAGAGGTTAGTCCGTCTAAGATATATTGGAGCCCAATAGTGACCTAATAGAATACAAATAAAAGGCTGGACGGCGATGTGGCTAGAGATGGGTTGAGATACCCAATGCACGAGGGCAGCCTCTACACCAATGATAATAGCGATGCATAAATGCTCCCCTGTTAGGAATTACAGTGTAGACTACCCCTACCAAAAATACTTATTGGGCTTCTTTGTTGGTAGCAATATATTTGTTCCCAGAGTAATGGGAGCATATTGGGGTATATTCAAGATTGTCCTCTTGGCAATAGTAAGCCCTAGATGTATGCATGAGCTTTGCTAGTTAGTACAATATTAGAAACCCCATCTACTAGTTTGGAAAAGTAAAATAGGTATATACATAAACACAGGTCTAATAAATATTGACCGTAGTAGTGTGTATACAAGGCACCTGCTATTCAGGCAGGCGGTTATTAGTTTAGAGGCATTTAAACTTGGTGTTATGATACACACCCTCCCTTAGTGGAAATAGGGCTGTAAATGCCAATAACCAAACAGGTAATTCCTAACTTTGTGGACAGAAGCCCCCGCTGCAGCATGAAATTCTATATGTTATCAGCAGTGCTCCGCTAGGTAAGAAGATATCAGGACAAAAACAAGAAAGAGAGACTTAGTGTGGGCACTCTGCTGATTAATGTGAAGATGGATTCATTAAAATAATCTTTAATGTCAACCAAGAAACTAAAATAATGGGTGTTAAAAAAAAAAAAAAACAACTGTGACACAGCTCAGATCCTGGTTCAAGTGCTACAGATGGACTCTGGATCCAATGCTGGTAGTATGGCGACCTATATGTATCGGTCACTCATATAATAGGACAATTAAATGAATGAGATCAGTTAGTACTGATCAAGTGTTACCAGGGTGAGTAAACACAACTAACTGATCTCATTCATTTAATTGTCCTATTATATGAGTGACCGATACATTTAGGTCACCATACTACCAGCAGTGGATCCAGAGTCCATCTGTAGCACTCGAATCAGGATCTGAGCTGCGTCACAGTTGTTTTTTTTTTTAACACCCATTATTTTAGTTTCTTGGTTGACATTAACGATTATTTTAATGAATCCATCTTTACATTAATCAGCAGAGTGCCCACACTAAGTCTCTCTTTCTTGTTTCTGTCCCGAATTCCTAACTTTCTTAGCAAAAAAGAACGGGCGCAATAGGCTGAGGCTTACTACTAAAGTGCCAGAAGGAGGCATCTTAAAGCTGGTTGTCGGATAAATGCTGGTGTATATAGGTGATATAGATTATTGATAGCGGGACCGCACCAAAGCATGTAACACTTCAGCATTTGATCATGATGTATAATGAGCCAGCTGTACCCACTATGTAAAGATAGTTTTGGTGAATAGCCCCATTTAAATGTAGCAGTCAACAGCATAACATTTTGGGATTGCTTGCTTAGTTGGTAATGAAACTTGGCTTCTTCTTATCTGGTCAGCAAGGTGTATTAGTAAACACCACAAGAGGTTAATTGCTGATACTGATAAGCAATGAGATACTATGTTCTCACAGGACAAATAATTGCTAGCGGATCAGCAAGGTGTGTTCATGGACACCTAGTAGCTTACAAATGTTGATCCAAAACTATCTGTAAGAATATTGTCTCTGTAAAATACAGACAATTCTTATCGTTAAAAAAAATCGAATGAAGTGCCAGCTCCGGAGCTTGGGGAAGGAGAGAAGGGGCCTGCCTTGGGTAACAGCAGGCACAGTCACCGATCACTCAAACAGCCCCATATTCAGCACGCTTCTAGCCACAGCGCTTAAATAATTGTATCTAATAGTTAGTAGCGGAGATAGTGCAACAAATCCCACTACACTGGGATAAATGGAAACGTAGTTGCTAGAACTTGCTTTGTAGTTGGCGCGCTATGGAGCAGCCGCGCTCCCCTGCCGATACCAGGAAGTTACGTGTAATGGTTACCCCCACCGACGTACGCTTCGCGTACTGACGCTTTGTCAACATGGCTCCCTCCGCCGATCTGACGCCTGCGTGCTTATGTAGCATCTGTTGCTATGGTGATGGATTCGTGCGGTGAAGGTGCAGTCCCTTCATATACCAGAATTGTGTAAATAATCAAATCCTATAGTTTGTCTCAATTAGGAGGTCTTTTTTTGTAGTAGCTGTTGGAGTTCATTATCTTCCATCAACACATGCCAATGTTGTTGGAATATATTGTAGATCTGGTGCCATTGTTGGTTGTGCGTGCCAACCATTCTAATTAGTTTAGTCTGTGCCTGCGGTAGTTTATTGCACAATAGGGAAGCTTTATTGGTATATTTGGCTCTCTGATATGCCTTCTTCAAAGTGTTTTTGCTATAGGCGCTACATAAAAAGCGTTCAGTCCTCTGTTTTGCCTGCAGCTCAAATTCTTCGTCAGTGGAGCAGTTGCGTCTGACCCTAAGAAATTGTCCAATTGGTATGCCTTTGACTACATTTCTAGGGTGGTGACTATGGGCATGCAGTAAGCTATTCGTGGCAGTGGTCTTTCTGTGGACTGTTGTCTCCAGATGACCATCAGTGCCACGGCTTCTCTTTGGATCAAGAAACACAATAGTATCGCCACCTATTTAGTAATCCTGATGTCACGACTTGGCAGACCGAAGGACGTGACGTCGTCTCACCAGACGGAACGATTATTTCCCCCACCGTTACAGATATTATGGGCTATTTTCAGACCTAAGAAAAACTACACAAGCAGCCCAAGTTGTGGTGGGAAATTACAAGCTTGGAGAACTACATCAAACATGGCTTTGTACCCAGAGGCCTCAGGGCCAATGTATCTGTCCAAGCATCTGATGATGACTTTACTAAAGCGTGGGAAAAAAATACTTACTCAATGCTCGGTGGAACTGACGCAATTGATCATGAAAACATTAAACTTAAAACAACCTAGTGAGGAGCTGGAAAAAAAGCCTCTCCGAAGTAGCAACTTGGAAAGTTAGTCCAGAATTTGGCGAATATGAACTCGAACTTAAGAATAGCATTGACAAATTTACATATGATCTTAAGGAACGAAAGCAACGCACATTTCAGAGAAACTCCAAAGATTTTAAAGATGGGGAAATGTTCAGGCACAACATCCCGAAAAGAGTATTTAGACCCATCTATAGTGAAACATCAACTGATTGGGATACTTCTAGTGACGAGGGGGATAATGAGATTAGATATGATCCACCAAGAACAACTAGGTGGAGACGTGTTTTTTTTTAGACCGTGGAGTGGACAATCGTGATAATGTGTCCATTTTTAAGATACATTGTGACTGATCTATACTACCATCCAATTACTAGCAGTCTATTGTGTAAGTTAATGCTGTTTTGTGTATTTCAATTCCCTATACATTTTGTCTCTGATGAAGAGTCATGTGCAGCATAGAGCAATCCATATAAAGGCCTCTCTAGCTATGCAGGCACGCTTTGTATCCTTCATTCATAGGCTTCTCAGTATATGTTGGACACTAGCTATCCGACACTCGTGTATATATAGTCGCAGGTAACGATAATACATCAATATGCATTCCTTTATCACAGATTTATGCCTACTGTAGGGTATGTGTCTCTGCTCACTGATCAATTTACTAGGTAAAACACCTGGGTAGGAACACTGCACCTCCCTTGTATATAATTATATATACATGCCCCCGTCTCGTCGCTGGGGATTTTAACACCCGCTGGACATTCTTGGCACGTCTTTCATCAGGTTTTATTATTCATTAAAAATGTATTATTTTTATTGTGTGTGTGTAGTGTTTTTTCCTGGGGCCTTGTTATGTCACCTCCATCATTATTATATAAATGAGAGGCTCTGAACTTTCAGTTCATTCACTATTGCTCCACATATGTGTTTATCTATACATTACAGTGAGTGCAAATATTAGGGGCTACAGTGACCCCTTGCGGTCACTCTTTATAGTGTTTATTATACCGTTCTGTCTTTACACCACTCCCAAGGCCCAGGTTATTCATCAGATGTCCCATGCACTGCTGACCTGCCGAATCAATTTCTCCTAATTGAGACAAAATATGGGATTTGATTATTTACACAATTCCGGTATATGAAGGGACAGCACCTTCACCGTGTGAATCAGTCCGCCACAGCAACCAACGGCTACATAAGCACAAAAGCGTCAGATAGGCGGAGCCACCTTGACAAGCGTCCGAGTACGCGAAACGTACGTCGGTGGGCGTAACCATTACACGTTACTTCCTGGTATCGGCAGGGGAGCGCGGCTGCTACATAGCGCGCCAACTACAAAGCAAGTTCTAGCAACTACGTTTCCATTTATCCCAGTGTAGTGGGATTTGTTGCACTATCTCCGCTACTAACTATTAGATACAATTATTTAAGCGCTGTGGCTAGAAGCGTGCTGAATATGGGGCTGTTTGAGTGATCGGTGACTGCCGGCTGTTACCCAAGGCAGGCCCCTTCTCTCCTTCCCCAAGCTCCGGAGCTGGCACGTCATTCGATTTTTTAACGATAAGAATTGTCTGTATTTTACAGAGACAATACTCTTACAGATAGTTTTGGATCAACATTTGTAAGCTACTAGGTGTCCATGAACACACCTTGCTGATCCGCTAGCAATTATTTGTCCTGTGAGAACATAGTATCTCATTGCTTATCAGTATCAGCAATTAACCTCTTGTGGTGTTTACTAATACACCTCGCTGACCAGATAAGAAGAAGCCACGTTTCATTACCAACTAAGATAGCAATCCCAAAATGTTATGCTGTTGACTGCTACATTTAAATGGGGCTATTCACCAAAACTATCTTTACATAGTGGGTACAGCTGGCTCATTATACATCATGATCAAATGCTGAAGTGTTACATGCTTTGGTGCGGTCCCGCTATCAATAATCTATATCACCTATATAAGCCAGCATTTATCTGACAGAGAGGCCCCCTTAGTGAAGAATATGCAGCAGCAGCAGTCACATCGGCATTCAGATAAGTATATAACACACGGAACCATACGCAGGTAGCCCAGACTTCCCGGCGTGCGTCTTCAGATGCTGAAGTGAAACAACGAAGAAAAGAAATGGGGAGCACTGCGAAAAATAGGGAACTGGAGGCCAAATTGAAAAAATACCAAAAAGTTTATCGAGGCACATAGCCAAAGTAAAGAGAGAAACCTCCCACGCGTTTCACGCCAGGGGCGCTTTATCAAAGAGTAGTTTCATGAGTCTGGGAAGAGTCTCTTTATAGGTCCTCCCACCGAAAATACTGCCTACCTGTACCCCAGGTAAATGAAAACCCCCCGGGAACAAACAATCTGTGAAAATTACGACCACAGAAAGAAAGCAGCAAGACCAACATAAAGAATGCAATAACAAAATACCATAAATAGACTCATTAGGAACATTAAAATGTAAAAACAACGAACAACATAGAAATGGATGTAATAGGTGTAACAGATCATAGTTAATAATTCATTATATTTATAACTAACGTGATATAATAATCATATAATACCAATAATGAATATAAATCCACCAATTACCAAAGGCAAAAAAAAAAAGATCTAAATCTTGGAGGGGACAGGAACAACAATTCAATGACAAACAGTAGATACACAGTATTACGCTATCAGAAAAAGTTGCAACACTAAAGGATACAAAACAACTCAGCAAGTGTAACTAGAAAGAAACACATAAGTAGTACAAACTGAAACACATGAAAAACACACAGTATTATTAAATAATAACCTGAGGCTGGATCAAGGGAAATATAAATTGGAATAATTAAAACTGGTATCAGAGAAAATGCTTAAGGTCCCATTCTGCATTAATCCCAGAGGGGGGCAGAGTATTAAGTGAATGGATCCAAAACATCTCACGTTGATTAAAGATGCTTTATTCTATCACCCCCTCGTATAGGGACTGGTCTGGATACAATTTGCTGAAAACCCAAAACTGGACACATTTCCAAATGGGCAGCTGGCAACATGCTTGGAAACTGGGACAATTGAACAAGACCCCAAAAATTGCATTTAGGAAAGCCGAGTCCCTGTCAAATTATTTTTCGCCTAGTTTATTTATCTCAAGGACAATGCTCATGAATCAAATACATGGTTTTTGTTTTCGAGTGTGGTAAATGTTGTATTTGCCGCTATGCCAATTCTATCAAATCTATTGACATTGAACATACTAAGGAAACGCACAGAGTGCCAGTGTTCAGTCATTGTGTTTCACATTTTGTGATTTATTACCTAGCCTGCGGCTGCGGACAGGGATATGCTAGTCGGACAATTAGACCGCTGAAGGTCAGAATTGGGGAGCACATTCGTTCCATCAAACTGTTGTACCTTGGGCTCTCGGTTGCTAACTGCCCATTTGGAAACTTGTCCAGTTTTCGGTTTTCAGCAATTGAATCCTTACCAGACCCCCATTGTATTCATCGATGGTGCATTACGGTGAGGAGGAAAGTGCCACGGCAATGATTAACCCTGCGTGTGTGTGTGTCTCCCCAGCTCGTAACGCTTTTGTGGTGGTGGCTGCCGGGCTGGTGGCTTATTCCTTCCAGGTTATGGGATCACAGCCATTCATCCTCACGGGGAAGACGGCAGAGGGACTCCCCCAGTTCCAGTTGCCCCCCTTTTCTGAGACAACAGTAAATGGCACGGTCACCTTCAGTGAGATGATGCAGGTGGGTGAGATATCCACGGTGTAACGGTGTCCAACAGAACTGTCCCTCTGAATCCAGGATGACACAGAAATACACAGAAGGGACATGTAGCCCGTTAATTTGATCCCTCTCCCAGTATCCAATTCCTTTTAAGTTGATATCTGATTGCCAGAAGTTTCCTCTGTGGATGAGCTCATTCTCTGTGCAGCACTGAGACTGTGATTTCTGCTGTGTGAGTGCTGGGCGCAGAAGGTGCAGAGAGAGCGATGGGGAGTTACAGAGATGGGACTATGTCGTGTCTCTCTCTAACAGGACATTGGATCCGGACTCCTCATCATTCCTCTCATGGGATTAGTGGAGAGCATTGCCATTGCCCGCGCTTTTGGTAAGGACTGCAGAGACTCTCTACTCTTTCTGTATTAATCCTTAGGTGCAGATATCTCTCTCTCAGGTTTCTGAGGCCAAAGGCGGCTAACATACATTACAAACCAAGGACAAACGAGACGCAGTGCTCAATGTAGCTTCCCTATTGAAATACATTTGCAGTTAAGTGTAATGTATTTACATATACTGTCACATTGTTTCATGTAATCGGATGGATAGTCTTAGCAAGCTCAAATCACAAACCCACTACATTGTGTATCTATTTGTCATTTGAGTGCTACTGGATTTGTGACCTAATTCAGGGGCGCGCAAACTGGGGGGCGCAGGATTTTGTTGGGGGGGGGGGCGTGGCGGTCGCAGCGGCCCGCGCTCTTCCCCGAGGCACTTAAGTTAAATGCCGGGGGTCCGCGCTAGGCCTTTGTAACCTCAAGTTACCGGGGTTCTGTAGTCTTCTGGACGCGGCGTCAAATGACGCCACGGTGTCATGGTGACGCGTGTCAAATGACGCTCCTGGTCACGTGACGGGGGAGAAACGGGGGCGCGAGCGCTGGGGCTGTCATATGGGGGGGGGGCGCAGCTCCAAAACTTTGTGCACCCCTGACCTAATGTATACAGCAAGAGACAAAAAGGCCCCAACGCTACATCTAACACGACAAATCATATAGTACATTACTATGTATTTTATCTGTATTCTTTCTTCATAAATATGGGTCATTTAGTTCAATACGTTGGCCAAAATATTTAAAGCCGCAGCCACGTCCCGGTAACACCATTTCACACATGCGCTTTGTGCATAGTTGATTTGTATATAAGAGCGCACTGTAGCTAACAGCATATTGTGTTATCATTTTGTTTGTGCAGCGTCTCAGAATAACTACAGAATCGACCCGAACCAGGAGCTGCTGGCCATTGGTAACCACCGTTGATGTTTGTTACTGTGTGTTTGCACGTGTGTATGAGGGGCGCGCTTTCTCCATAAACACGCTATTTGGGTGTGTTACCATGTCACTATCTCTTTATTCATGTGTATGTGTTAGTCTGTGCTTACCTGTGCGCGCAACGGTCTAGCCGCGGCCGTTCCGCCATGACCAAGTGACCGCCGGTGTTTAGCCGCAAGTCACTTTGCCACAGGGACACTCGCCGCAAACGTAAGTCCCTAACCTTAACCCTTAAGAAAAAAAACCCTAATACTGCCTGCTACCCTAGAAACCTTAACCCGTTACCCTAAACCCCTTGTCATGTGCGGCACACCTGTGAGTACATGACCTGCATATGGTACAAGGGTTAAATACTTAGCTGACCTACTTTTCACCTTCCGCAAAGGTCCCTCAAATGAGCAACATCTCCCCTCGCTTCATTCCGATATACCACCTGTCACGGACAGCACGCACGTGAACACGTGACTTAGATATGCAAACAGGGTTAATGCACACGGCTACTCTAGCCAACTCGCCTTTCTCCTGCGCAAGGTACATCCAATGAATTAATATTAAACCCTTACTCGATTTGAATCATATCTATCCGCTGCCACCACCCAAGAATTATGCAAATAAAATCTATATCCATCTGCCAGGGTCTACGGTCCCTGTTTATTAAAGAAAAACGATGCACTCAACACACATCTGTTGTAGCAAAATGCATCCAAAAATGTAGTTTACTTACTACAAAGCGTGCAACCAGTTCATTCAGAGCCCAAAGCATTACTTTATTTTTTTAAACTTATATTTTTATTATTTTTTTCACACACAAATGGGAGTGATCCAAAAAATAAAAGGGGGGGGAACAACCATTTTGTATCGAATTTCTTACAAACAACAACAGTCACATTACATATCATACAACATTTGGTAAACACCATATTTAACGTTCAGCTCTCCCATATCCTCTCTCCCTCCGGGAGCGTGCCCCTACCCAGCATCCCAGGGCTCCCATATCCTCTCTCCCTCCGGGAGCGCCCCTATCCAGCATCCCAGGGCTCCCAGACACTATCATGCCTCCTAGTGGTGAGGTTCAGAAATGAGGTACGTTTCTCCATTTATTGAACGTCATTAACCCTTCTAATAACCTCTCTCCTGGAGGGCGGGAGCGTCTCTTTCCACGCCGCTGTTACAGCGCATCTAGCCGCCGTTAGAATATGCAGGATCAATCTTTGTGTATAATGATTCACATCTTCCATAGGTTTAGCCAGAACAATCAGAATTGGGTCTAGCGGGATTTTGATGTCAGTCACATCTTTTATTAGTTTCAAAACTGTCCTGCAGTGCGTCTGCATTACTGGGCAATACCACCAGGTATGTGCCAAGTCTCCTATCTGTCCACAACCCCTCCAACATCTGTCCGAGGTCCCCGGGAACATCTGCTTTCATCTACTGGGGGTGTAGAACCAACGTAACAACATTTTATATATATTCTCCTTTGTTACCGTACATATAGAGGTTTTACCCGCATTCTCCCAGATATCTTCCCAGTCCTCCCTTGTTATTTCAGTCTGGAAATCCAGAGCCCGCTGGTCCATATATTTATGGTTTGGGGTATCTTTTTTTTAAGAGTCTTCCCCTGGTACAGAGATGATATCAAACCTCTTTGGTATTTTTTGTGTTACATAAATCTTCAAATCGTGTGTATCCAGGAAATTCCTCATCATGGAATCCCCGACACACAAAGTGTCGGACCTGCATATACCTAAACAGCTCCGTTTGGGGAACACCGTACTTTCTCGGCAATTCCTCAAAGGAAATTAGCTTGTCCTTTTCCAATAAATCTCCTACCTCCAGTATTCCTCGGTCACCAGACTTCAAAACCCTGACCCTGAAAACCTGGGGTAAACCCCGGATTACCGAACAGGGGCGCGAGCCTAGAAGGGGGCGACACAACCTTATATTTATTTTTTGCCATCTGTCAAAGTAAATCCAATTACCGTCGGCTCCGACCGTCTCCCGGGCCTCGTCCCAGAACTAGACCATAACAAAGAAGACAGTCCAACCGGGCTTTTTAGCGAGCTCTCTAGATCTACCCATCATACACTCCTCTCAGGAAGTGCCAGTAAACCATTTGTTTCCTACGGGAGGCTATATAATATTTTAGAATATTTGGAACGGCCATACCACCTCCTTCCTTGGCATCCAACATAATTCACCTGGCTATCCTCGGTTGTTTGTGTCTCCAGATAAACGGCATAATTCGATTCCGAATTTCTTCTATATTTGAGGGCGGGACAGATACCGGTAATGTCTGAAAATAGTACAGAAGTCTAGGGAGAATGTTCATCTTAACTGCGGTTATACGACCTATCCAGGAAATACAATGGGAATTCCAGGCCTGCAGATCTTTTTCTATTTTGGAGAATAGGTCAGGGTAATTATATTTATATAATAAATCATAAACTCTGGTAAAATAAATTCCTAGATATTTCAAATGAGTCTTTTTCCATTTATAGTCAAAGTGCCCTTTGAGCACCTCGACCTTCTTTTCAGTTAGCGTCAAGTTTTAGGGCTTCTGATTTTCCCATATTTACTTTATACCCAGAGAGCTCACCAAACCCCCGAAGGGTGGACTGCAGATTCGGAAGAGATGTCAATGGGTTAGATATCGCAAGAATAACATCATCTGCAAACAGCGATATTTTGTAGCACTCATCTTTTATTTTAATCCCTTGTATATTTGGGGAGGCTCTGATAGTGGCCGCGAGAGGCTAGATTGTCAATGCGAAAAAAAGGGGGGAAAGGGGGCACCCCTGCCTAGTCTTATTTTTAATTGTTATTAGATTCCCCTCCCCATCTGGGATCTTCAGGATGGCTGTTGGCGACTGATGGAGAGCACGGACTCCCTGTAAAAAAAAAACTCCGGAAAATCCAAATCTAGTGTTTTATCTAAGAATTCCCACTTTATCCTATCAAACGCTTTCTCCGCATCTAGGCTCAGCAGCATAGCTTTCAGTTTAGACTGATATGTCTGGTCAATAACATTTAATCATTTTTCTTGTGTTGTCTGACGCCTGGCACTCGCTCACAAATCCCACCTGATCGTAGTGAATTAGTCTTGGGAGTATTGGATACAACCTGTTGGCTAAAGCCTTGCTATAGATTTTCAGAACCGTGTCAAGCAGTGAGATTACCCTGTAGCTACCACAACGTAAAGGGTCCTTTCCCTCTTTAGGGGTCACCACTATATTGGCCTTCGTCGTCTGTGGCGGGATTTGTTTTCATTAAATAGATCCAACAGACAAGGCCCTAAAATTCCTATAACATTTTTATAGTAAAGATTTGAGAAACCATCTGGGCCCGGGGCCTTCGATGGTTTCAAAGAACCGACCGCTTTTCCCAGTTCTACCGGAGTTATTTTTTGCGTTTAAAATCTTGTGATCTTCCTCCGTCAATTTCGGTCACAATCTCTCAGATAATCCTCAACCTGGGTCAAGCCCGGGACTTTAGCATTTGAGGTTGAATTATGTAGATCGTAAAGTTCTGTATAGAATTTAGCAAATTCCTCTGCGATCCTTGAGGGGTTGTAGGTGACTCCCCCACTTATTAACCTAATAACGGGAACTGAGGCCCTCGCCCTGATCCCTCTAAGTTTGTTTGTGTAATAGACGATCTGCCTTATCTCCCTTCTCATAATAAGTCTGCTAAATCCATTTAAGGGCCTTCTCTAAATCCTCTAATTGTAACCTTTTAAGTTCCTCCCTAGTCCGGTTCAACATTATATATCCTTTCCTCAACAGGATTTTTTTTATGTGAGTTTTCCAACTTTATAATTTTTTTCTGTTAAATATTTTTGTTTTTCCATTTTTATTCTCTTTCTGTATGATTCTATTGAAATAAGCTGTCCTCTAATCGTGGCCTTATGTGCCTCCCCCAGAATCGCTGTTGATTCTACAGACCCATTTTTAGACCGAACATAATTTTTGAGTGAATTTGGTGGATCAAACAGGATAGCCACCGGGGCGTGCTCCGACCCTGCAATAGGCCCTATATCTGAGTGGACCAATACTTCTAGGATATTTGGAGATACAAAAATATTATCGATTATAGAGAAATCCGTTTGTCCTGTCTGGATGGAGTATATTCAGCACTGCCAGCTTGTTGACAGTCCTCCACTCAGTGAAGAATGTAAGTGTAGATGCGGCAGAGTTGGATAAAAAAACTGCTTTAATCACATACAAAATAAAATAAAGAATCTACACTTACAGAAACGTTCAGACCCCCGACAGCAACGGAGGGATCAGTGACAGCGTCTGCTCCAGGGGGATTCCCTGCTTCCGCGTCCAGACTCGGGGCTGTGTGCGTCAGCTGCTTCTTCCCCCTATGGTAGCTGCTGGGTGTCAAAAATGGTGAGCTACGCGTTTCGCCTGGGACCAGGCTTTGTCGGGCTCGTATACGTAGCTCACCATTTTTGACACCCAGCAGCTACCGTAGGGGGAAGAAGCAGCTGATGCACACAGCCCTGAGTCCTATACTCCATCCACAGGACAAACGGATTTCTCTTGAGTGTCAGTACTCACACATGGCCATGTGAGTGAGTTTTAATTTATTTATTCCCCTTGCCTATGCCCCGCATTTCTACAATTGGTGCAGGGCAGGCACCTAGATAGGGTTACCCCCTTGGTGCCAGCACTCAGCACCAGTTTTCTTTTTATGTGACACTGAATTTGGCTGTGCTTGTGTGTGTGCTTATGCCGAGGGAGAGATTGCCCTGATCCTGACTGCGTTACACACCATCCGGCCAGGACAACAAGAAACCATTCGGTGCCAGCACTCGCACAGAGCCGTGCGAGTGACATTTAGCTTATTTTTCTTATTCACTTCACCATCTGGTGCAGGTGCAGGCACCTTGTCTGGGGTCACCCAACCCCCCTGGTGCCAGCACTTGGTACCATTCAATTCATATCACACTGAATCTGGTTGTATCCGTGTGTGCATCTATACAGAGGGGAAGATTGTCCACTAGCAACCACCTACAGATGCAGAAGGAAGCCCCCAGCTTTTTGATGTCCAATACCCCTCAGAAGGAATCAGCGCTCACACAGAGCCGTGCGAGTGATATTGATATTATTTTATCACATCCATCTCGCTCCCCTCGTTGGCACGAGCGGCGATGCTTTGACTGGGGTTATTTAACTCCTTGAGCACCAAGCTCATTATATATTTTCCTTTGCATATTACCTTGCTCCACCCCCTAATTGTGTCTATCTCCGTTTTAGGAGTTATATTACTGTTCATGTTGTGCTCCCCATTCTCCTTTGTGTTTTTTTTACAGCTCTGTTCAGAGCTGATTGGAGACTCACTTGCATTTCTCTGAGCATACACTGCAGATCTTGCTTTGTGATCACTGTGTTATACATTGCAGTGACTCTCTCTCAGCAGCAGCCGCTCTCACCGCTGGCTCTTTTCCTGCAGTGTCCCTGTTAGCTGAGTTTCTCAGTGTTGCTCGTCTCTCCAGGGCTTCCCCTTCCGCTCCAGCAGCCCGTTTCTCTGAGGCTGGTGCTGCGCGCTCCCGAGCGCTCGAGTCGGCGCCATCTGTTTTTTTCCCTTCTCAGCCGTCGCCTACTGAACACGACCAAAACGGGAGAGCTCCGGAGTCCCCGGCCTCCCGTCTAGACATCCCCGCTGCTTCCCCCGCCTACCGCTGTGGACTGTGACTCGGGGGGGGAAGGTGCCGATCAGGGGTTATATTGAATTATGTTGGCGGAGTGTACGGCAAACGTGCATCCGCATGACGTCACATGCGTGCCCCCCAAAAGCATTACTTATTAAAGATTTGGTATATATATAACACAGTGCTTTAGATTACTGAAAAAAAGATTATTACAAGAACATACAGTTGCAGTAAATGCAGAACAGTTTCTTAAAATAAAAGGATAAAACATAAGTAGACATTACTATACTTTACCACGTCATAGGTTTTTCCCAGAGAGGGCACTGGCGTGGGAAAGATGGGAACTCGTGTCTGATCCCAAACACACCTCTTGTTGAATTCTCATTTTCATATGACCTTGGTGAGACTTCTATACTACAGGCATACCCCGGTTTAAGGACACTCACTTTAAGTACACTCGCGAGTAAGTACATATCGCCCAATAGGCAAACTGCATCTCACGCATGCGCCTGTCGTCACGTCCTGAACAGCAATACCAGCTCCCTACCTGTACCGAAGCTGTGCGCAAGCGGGGAGACTATAGAGCCTGTTACAAATGCGTTATTTACATCAGTTATGCACGTATGTGACGATTGCAGTACAGTACATGCATCGATAAGTGGGGAAAAGGTAGTGCTTCACTTTAAGTACATTTTCACTTTACATACATGCTTCGGTCCCATTGCGTACGCTAATGCGGGGTATGCCTGTATATGTTTTACCCATTGAAACAACAAAGCCCGCCCCTGCCATAAATCGGCTCTGGCTGACAGTTTTATTTCCCTAATACTTAGACACAAGTAACATCAATAGATTCAGGAGAGTGCTGAATGTAAGAATACTCATGTTGACCAGCATGCTCCTAAATTTGAGTGACAAATGGATATCTGTCCCTGGCCATCTCCTAAACCACAAGTGTTTGACCTTATTGCCTCCGTCTCCTTGAAACGAGTATAAATATCTAAACGTTATTCTTTGGAATAAAGGTCATCACATGATATCATCATTTTTAATAATCCCCCCCCCCCTCTTTTGTGGAATACCTTCTTAGCCACGCCCCCTGAACCCTGCAGAACCCTCTAAAGAATGCCTTTGAAAGTAGCTTGTTTATTTTAATGTCAGGAGAGCCATAAATTAATCCCATCTCTGGCAAAGCAAATGCCCTTATCTCTAGATTCTATCAGTCCCACAACCCCCCTGTGGAGGGTTCAACAGGCCATAAAGAAAACATGTCTTCCTATGTTTAAGTCAAACTGTAGCCACATTAACCCCCGAAGTACCAGATTTGATTTAAATATTTAATATCTCATGATATTATCGTGACACCCCTAAAGTTAACCCCTGTACCCTAAATCTTACCTTCTCGTTGAAGCCGCAGGCGGCTCAATGTTCAGCGGCAGAGCAACTGTGAGTCCGTCGGAAGTCAAACGCGGGTAGGGATTTGGTCGCGGTGAGACGGCCACGGCTAAATGTCCAAATCCGGCATGCGACGTATCCTCAGTTATTCATTTTAATACGCTTTGCATTAACTATTCATGTGCCTTATTATCTGTCCCTGTACATGTGTTTGATGTCTGGGGGTATTGGCACATTGTGTGTACATGTCTGAGTATGCGCTGTCCTTCCTCCAGGCCTCACCAACTTCCTGGGCTCCTTCTTGTCCTCGTATCCTGTAACCGGCAGCTTTGGGCGGTGAGTAAATATCTCCCATATCTAAATGTTTTCCTCCGAGACATTCCCAGGTCCTCACTCTGTGTCTCTTGTGTTTTAGGACATCTCTTAATTCCCAGACTGGAGTGTGCTCCCCTGCAGGGGGAGTGCTTACAGGTAAGAGTTGCATATGAAGCTATGAACTCCATTGCTGCTTGCTCTTGCCCTCGGGAAGCACGTACAGGCATACCCCTGTTTAAGGACACTCACTTTAAGTACACTCGCGAGTAAGGACATATCGCGCAATAGGCAAACGGCAGCTCACGCATGCGCCAGTCAGCACGACCTGAACAGCAATACCAGCTCCCTACCTGTACCGAAGCTGTGCGCACGGGGGGAGACTATAGAGCCTGTTCCACATGCGTTATTTACATCAGTTATGCACGTATATGATGATTGCCGTACAGCACGTGCATCTATAAGTGGGGAAAAAGGGAGTGCTTCACTTTAAGTACATTTTCGCTTTACATACATGCTCCGGTCCCATTGCGTACGTTAATGCGGGGTATGCCTGTATTGTTCTTTGACCTGCAGTTCTTACATTTAGCCACAAGAGGGAGGAATTCTCAGGCATGCTTTTGCCTGTGACACAGATGTATTCTCCGCTGTACCATGTCTCAGTGGCCTGAACCAAAAATCTTTGCATTTTTAATTCACTGTTAATTTTTCAAGTCTAAAGAGTAATAAGTTCTGTAACAGAATCTTATTTGCGAGCTCTCTCTGGGCTCTCTTTAATTCAGCTGCAAGTTCTGACTTATCCAGTAATCTCGGACTAAGGCTAAGGCCCCGGTAACTCAGCTGCAACGCGCGCCCGCGAGATTGGCGCCGCGTGCAGCCGATTACCTGGTCTGCAGGGAGCTGCAGGAAGAGACCGGGGGGGGGGGGGGGGGCGTGGCAGGGGAGTGGCGGGGGCACGGCCATGACATCACCCGGCAGGTTCGCCCTCATTGGCTGAACCGCCGGGGGCGGGCCGTATCGCTCGACGCGAGTCCTGCTCTCAATTCTATTGAGAGCAGGAGCAGCTCGCGCCTCAGCGCTGCGGCCCCCCCTCACAGCGGGCCCGGCGCCATTGAGGGGAGGGCTCTCGTGCGTGCAGCGTCCGCCACAGCGGACGCTGTAGTAGGCAGCGGGGTCAAGCCCTAATGCAGACTTGGACGCTTTCTTCTCTTGTTAACTCTGCGTTTATGACTGTGACGGTAGGGGTAGATTTGGCTGCTTTTAATAAAGATTAAGCCCACCATTACCCCTACCTGTCAGCAGGGCCGCTGATAGATTTCCGTGGCCCAGGACTAGAGTTACGTCTGCCCCCCCCCCCCCTAACCCCTGTGTCGACGGTATTGTGAGCCCCCCTCACCCCCCAATTTCACACATCACGAGCCCCCTCTATTTCCCCCCCTCTTCCCATGTCTTTCTCTCCCCATCTCACTCCCTCTTCCTCACTGCCCCCCCTCCCAACTCGCATGTATTTATCTCCCCTGCGCCTCACTCTTACTCCCTCTTTTCCTCACTCCCTCCCTCACCCTCCCTCCCTCACCTTCTCTCCTCTCACTCGCCCCCACCTTCCATCAATTACCCCACTCTCACTAAATCCCCCCACAAAATACATACCAAACCCCCCAATACATATTAAAAAGACCCCCACTCCCCCAATACATATTAAAAAGACCAAACCCCAGCCCCCAATACATATAAAAAGACCCCCCCCCTTAATACATATAAAAAAAGTAAACTTACCCTGGGGATGGTCAGGCCGGGCCCAATGGCTGCGGGGGAGGGGGGGCGGCGGTGCTGCAAGTTGGGGCCACCTCATGCCAGGCCCGGATGCTGGTCGCGGCCGAGCCCCAGCTCTCCCTCTGCTGCAGGCCTCCTCACTCTGTGTCCCACAGAGTCTGCGTGCTCCGGAAGCTGAGGCCCACCTTAACTTCCGTCGCGCGCCGCCAGAGGTTGGAAGCTCGGCGGCGTGGGACCCAGAGTGAGGAGGAGGCCTGCATGCAGCTCATGGAGAGCCAGGGCCCGGCCGTGACCGGCAGCCGGGCCTGGCCAGAGATCGGGGCCAATTTGCAGTGCCGGCCACTGGGCCCCCCACAGTCACCGGGCCTGGGACACTTGTCCCTTCTTTCCCCCCGTCGGCGGCCCTGCCTTTTAGTACTATATCTGTGGTGTGTGTGTGTATGTATATCTTGTGTAGCCTGGTTCTAGCACTTCAGGAATCAGAGGGTTAACCAAACTTATGTTGCAGTTAAACCCACCAATCAGGGGGCCAAGAAACTTTGGAGGCACCTGCCAGTAACCCTCCCTAAGTGTATCCATGATGTGCCATGGGGTATACAATGTGGGGAGGCTGTCCCCAGTGAAAGTTGCTGAATTAGTGGTTGTAGCTGAGCCAGCTGCTGTTCCTGTTCCAGGCATGAGATCCAGTCTGGGCCAGGTCCAGTCCGGTTCCTGTGGGACACTGTGTGGGAGCATTACGGGGACATTCCCCTTATGGAGGTCCCTGCACCTAGGTCTGTAGGGTGTTCCCCAGTTACCCCAGTTGGGTGTGTGTGTGTGTGTTTTTCATGCATGTGACAGTTGTGGATACTATTTTCCAATAAATTCACTCTTATTAATCTGTAGCCCTGCCTGGCGAATTGATCCTGGTGTGTTAGTCCTGGTCTCCGTGACAGAGACCATGACATATTTTGTTCTGCTGACCTGTTAGCTGCAGTTCTCAGTCTCTGCCAGTGGAATGAGTTATTGTCCTCAGAGTGAATCTCCTCTCTCCCCACAGGGCTGCTGGTCTTACTCTCCCTTGGATGCCTCACTCCTCTCTTCTTCTACATTCCCAAAGCCGCGCTTGCCGCTGTCATCATCTGCGCTGTGGCTCCCATGTTTGATTTGGGCTTCTGCAGAACCCTGTGGAAGGTTAAAAGTAAGACGCTGGAAGGTGTGGGGGAGGCAAACCTTATCTTATCCATCATCATGTAGAGACCGGGCAATGCGGGATGGATTTAACGTGTGCCACATAGTCTAACTCTGCGATGCACAACATGCTGGAGTTGGGTTACCGCCATGTGCACGTCAGTATAATGAGATTTGTCTGGGATTCTCTTCCAGGGCTGGACCTGCTGCCATTCCTGATCACCTTCCTCTTCTCCTTCTGGGAGATCCAGTACGGGATCCTCGCTGGGGTGATGGTCTCTGCGATTATTCTATGCTACCCTATGACCCGACCACAGATCAAGGTAAGTGGGGGTGCGAGGGGAAGGTTACTGCTCCGTAGTAACAGTTCAGTATCTAACTGCCGTGTTTATAAAGGTTGTTGATCGCATTCACATGCGGAGGTCAGACTCCCCGTTCATGGTCACATCCGGCTGTCATTCCATGGAAGATTTAATCTCTGTATTATTCCAGGTCTCTGACTCTGGTGGTTTGATCCTGCAGCCGATGAGTGGTCTGAGCTTCCCTGCCACGGAATTCCTCCGAGATTCAGTGTATGAGAACGCGCTTACAGGTGAGAAACCCCCCCGCCCTCCCCTTACACTTTAAGACTTATGGGCAATTCCCTACAGAAAAGGTTTTTGGGAGACACTCTGTAAATCTTAAAAATACCCAGCTTTCTGGCAGTGACGCGGATAATAAATAAATACAGATATGTCTGGGTGGCAACGACTGTCGGAAACATTACACAACGTCTTTTCTTACTGTAACAAGCAGTGTGACGTGGCGGCTGCTTCTCAATGCTTTGGTCAGATATTAATGATGTGCTGACCTGTTCCTTGCAGTCTCGCCTCCCCGGGCAGTGACGCTGGATCTTTCTCACGTGAACGTTTTGGATTACACAGTGGTGATGGGACTCGGTGACCTGCTGCACGAGTTTGAATCTCAGGGGTTGTCGCTGACCTTCTCTGGACTGCAGGTAATTTAGGAATGGTGAGATGGTTAGACTTAGACATGGTCTAATCACAACCTCCCTAACCTCTCCTGTCTCCTCTTAGGCTCATGTTCTCCAAACTTTGCTGTCAGCCAATTTAAAAGGATTTCAGTATTGTCACAGCCTGGAAGAAGCAGGTAATCTTCTGTGTCTGTGTTTTGAACGATGAGGCAGTAGGCTGGGCTTTAAAAAAAAAAAAAAATGAAACGTGGATTGTTTAAAAACTACGAACCATACTCTAAAATTTGAACCCCAAAATGAGACGTTTTAGAGACTGTCTAACATAAAGGAGCAGATTCACCTAATGACAACTCGCACACGTGTTCCCAGTCGGCATTACACTTTTAAGCCCCTAAACATACAGGGCAGTCGGGAGCAGCACCTGCATAATAATATATACTCACCCATGCGAAGATGTCCATGTGTCTCTTTCTCCTGCAGAGAGTCTGTATCATGAGGAATTGGAGGGCAGCACACAGCCTCTGTTACACAGTGTCACCAGGACCTCATCATAGGTGTCGTCATTGGCTGGAGCCAGGAGAACCTTGGGTGGGTAACAATGCGGATTAATAGGAGCTTCAAGATGGCCGACAGTCTTCTGCTCCCAGAAGCCTTTGCTGGCTGGAGAGGTGCGGAGACTAAATATCATACTTAATATTGAAAGCTAATACAGAATAAGCTATTGTTTGCATCAAGTGCTTTGAGATTCCAGTTCATGGACTTCAAGCAAGGCCCCTGCATCTTCACCTACAGATGGAAACACAACTAGTCTGTAGCTTTATATGTTTGTAGGATGCGGTTAAGTTGCTGGTAAAGCTTATTGGAGAGGGGTGGAGTGGAATTCTCAGAAACATACAACTGCCTGAGGCTGAGAGGAGTCTCGGATAAGAGGAATTTTAATTGCAAACTTCTAGAATGTGCGCAACAGCATATAGATTGTTCTATAAACATAAAAGGGGTGCTGGGACTATTTTTCGGGTGCAGGTTCCAGGGCCGCAGACAAATTTCCCTGGGCCCAGGACTACAGTTCTGACCGGACCCCCACACCCCCTGTTGGCAGTGTTGCGAGCCCCATTTCACACCTCGCGAGCCCCCTCTATTTCCCTCCCTCTTCACATGTATTTCTCTCCATCTCACCTCTCACTCTACTCCCTTCCATCAATTACCCCCCTCCATCAATAACCCCACGATCACTCAATCTCTGCCCCCCCCCCCCCCGCATCTATTTCTCTCCCCTGCGTCTCATGCTTACTCCCTCTTTTCCTCACTCACCCCCTCTCTTCTCTCCCTCGTCAATTACCCCACACTCACTCATTCTCTCCCCCCTCACAAGATACAGTTAGGTCCGGAAATAATTGGACACTGACACAATTTTCATAATTTTGGCTCTGTACGCCACCACAATGGATTTGAAATGAAACAACCGAGATGCAATAGAAGTGCAGACTTTCAGCTTTATTTCCAGGGGTTGAACAAAAATATTGTATGAAACGTTTAGGGATTGCAACCATTTTCATACACAGTCCCCTTATTTCAGGGGCTCAAATGTAATTGGACAAATTAACACAATCATAAATAAAATGTTCATTTTTAATACTTTGTCGAGAATCCTTTGCAGGCAATGACTGCTTGAAGTCTGGAACGCATGGACATCACCAAACGCTGTTTCCTCCTTTGTGATGCTTTGCCAGGCCTTTACTGCAGCTGTCTTCAGTTGTTTGTTCGTGGGTCTTTCTGCCATTAGTTTTGTCTTCAGCAAGTGAAATGCATGCTCGATTGGGTTGAGATCAGGTGATTGACTCAGCCATTGCAGAATATTCCACTTCTTTGCCTTAAACTCCTGGGTTGCTTTTGCAGTATGTTTTGGGTCATTGTCCATCTGTAAAGTGAATTTGGCTGAATCTGAGCATACAATATATCCCTATACGCTTCAGAATTCATCCGGCTGCTTCTGTTTTCTGTCACATCATCAATAAACACAAGTGACCCAGTGCCATTGTAAGCCATGCATGCCCATGCCATCACACTGCTTCCACCTTGTTTTACAGATGATGTGGTATGCTTCGGATCATGAGCCGTTCCAAGCCTTCTCCATACTTTTTGGTACAGGTTGATCTTAGTTTCATCTGTCCAAAGAATGCTGTTCCAGAACTGGGCTGGATTTTTTAGATATTGTTTTATCAAAGTCTAATCTGGCCTTTCTATTTTTGAGGCTTATGAATGGTTTCACCTTGTGGTGAACCCTCTATTTGCTCTCGTGAAGTCTTCTCTTTATGGTAGACTTGGATAATGATATGCCTACCTCCTGGAGAGTGTTCTTCACTTGGCTGGATGTTGTGAAGGGGTTTGTCTTTACCATGGAAAGGATCCTACGATCATCCACCACTGTTATCTTCCGTGGACATCCAGGCCTTTTTGTGTTGCAGAGCTCACCAGTGCGTTCTTTTTTTTCTCTGAATGTACCAAACTGTTCATTTGGCCGCTCCTAATGTTCCTGCTATCTCTCTGATGGATTTTCTTTTTTTTTCTGTTTCACTTGCATTGAGAGCTCCTTTGACCGCATGTTGTGGGTTCACAGCAACAGCTTCCAAATGCTAATGCCACACCTGGAATAAACTCCAGACCTTTTACCTGCTTAATTGATGATGAAATAACGAAGGAATAGCCCACACCTGTCCATGAAACAGCTTTTGCATCAATTGTCCAATTACTTTTGGTCCCTTGAAAAAGAGGTGGCTACATATTAAAGAGATGTAATTCCTAAACATTTCCTCCAATTTGGATGTGAATACCCTCAAATTAAAGCTGATAGACTGCACTTTAAGCCCATATTCATTATTTAACTGTAACTTGAATTTATTTTGGTACACAGCCGAAATAACAAAACTTGTATCATCCGACAATATAGAAGGGATTATTATCTGTCAGAGACTGAAACATTCATTCTTGCAACTACAGATTAGTTCAGAAGGTGTGCCTGACATTTCAGTGTTTGCTCTGAGGATTTATATTATACTAAGCACTGCAATGCTGTATGGATTTTAATTGTGTATTTTCATATCATGTCAGCAGTGTACACAGCACTATTCAGAAATAAAATACAAGCTGTAACACAGGGAAATATAAACTATAGAGTGGAAGAAAGGACTGAGCAAAAGTTTTGTATGTCAGGAAAATCCCAGACTCGGATTCCTGCAGAATCTTGGACAAATGAATATCTCCCTGTGCCTCAGCTGACATTGTGCTCATTTGCATGTCATTACCCAGAATCCCTGGCTGCAGGGGAAGCAGTGTACACCAAAAGATAATAGGGAAAGGCAGGGTTGCAGACGTGTGAATGTGCTCACACGTGATATTTTAATTCGCTATAATAATTAGAAATATATATGAGCAAGTGCTGCCAGGATGCCTGGGAATTATAATTGGAATATGAAGTGATTATTATTATTAATATTTTTATCTATTTGCAGCCTCTGTTCTTGAAGGACAGGAGAAGGGAAAAAAATGAGAAGCCGAGACTCGTCAAGGCCGCGAAACGTGATGTACTCCGAAGGGTGCGATGTGCCCCACTTTGGAAGTGATTAGAGGGGGGGGGGTGCCTGGCTCGCAGGAATGTGTGCGCGGTCAGACATAATTTATAAACAAAGAGCCACAACCAGGGCTCAAAAAACCCAGGGAAGAAATGTAAAAATGCAGAATGATACACGCGGCCTGGAGATCATTTCTGCCTGATGGTAACTGGATTCCAGTGGCATAAGGATGCGTCCAAAAATGCACCTTGACAACGGTTCATGATAGGACCAGAATGTCGTCTATCAGCATATAAATATTTTTATTTGCAAGTGCACCAGACTTCTTCTTCTTCTGACCTTTTTTTTTCTTTTTCATTCGTGAGACAAAAATGAATCCCAACGTACGATATCATCTCTTCTTCTCACTTCAACCTCCTATACTCCATTCTGTTTTCCGAAGTCGGTGCTGCGGTCCCAGCTGCAGCTCCTGCCCCCCGCTTCCCACCCCATTCACACAACGATGCAGCCGCTGAACGGGGGGGGAGGCTAAGAAGGTGGAGATGTCCAGTGAAGAGAATGAATATCATGGAGGGAGCCACAGAAAATGCTCGCTCTGTTTTCGGTGAGGACTTCACTGCTACAGGAAGGGATTCAAGATATCTGTATAAACAATGTATCTTTTCAGCAAGTGCAGACTCTCGTACCAGTGAAACTTACTAACAAACATGTCATTGTAGCGCATGGCCGGGTCCCCAATCACTGACCGTGTTAAACGCCTTCATTGCTAGAGGAGCGAGCGGGGGCCACACGTTGCTTTGCAGTCATCTCCAGGTGTAAGGGATTTATACAGACTGCGAGCCAATACCGAGCAGCATACAGGTTAATGTCATACACCAAAAGGACCAGCGCAACCTCAGAGGAAATAAATAAATGTAGTGAAGTGTGTTCACAAAAAGTATTGGTTTAAAAAAAAAAAAAGGGGGGGGTAAGAGATACTCCCATACAGTGCTTAGATTAAAGCTGCAGTTCAGTCTTTTTTTTTATTTTATTTTTTTACTTCAATAGTTTCATGTGGGCAATCTCTAATTACCTAAAGAACTGTATAGCTGCAGGTCAATTCGTTCTCCATGTATTGATCGGCGAAGTTTGGTGACATAATTAGTGAAGGGATCTGTTTTTCTTCTGCTTCAGTCTCTCAGTGGAAGCTCATGAATATTCATGAGCACTCCTGCACTGACATGTGCTAGAGGGAGGGCAGGGCTGACAAAGGGGTGTGCCAGGGCTTGTGACAGGACATGAAGGGGCAGTGCCTTAGCTGTTAAAATAGAATACAAGAAAATTGGTCTTTCAAAGTTGTTGTTTTTTAAACAGAAAATGCTAAAAGTATTTTTTCTTACTACAGAACTGATTTATTAAAAAAAAACACACATGGAGGATATTGACTGAACTGCAGCTTTAAAGGCACTGGGGCTTATTCACTAAACTTCGATAAGTGCATTATAGCACTATAAGTGCCCTTTTAGTATGATATTGCATGTGTAGCTATTCACAAAGCTCCAATAACAGGGCAATATCGCACTAAAACAGCTTTTTATAGTACTATAACACTTTAGCTATAATAAGTAGTGTGATAAGCACAAAAATGCCCAAAATTGAATTTTTGTGCTAGAAACTGCTGCTCACTAAATCCGATATGCATATAGTACTATAAAAACTTGCAATATTTTCTCGCCAGCTAACGGCTGGTGCTAAACGAATTGCAATATGCATAACAAGGAGTTTCTTTTATTTAACTGCATAGGATTGATTCCGGGGGCCTGCAGAGCTGTCCCACATATTTATTTCCGCTCCGGAGACCCCCGAATTCAATCCTATGCAGTAAAAATAAAATTACAGCCAGTTTCATTATCTTAGCGACTAACTGCTAAGTTAATGAAGTGGATTAATAGCAGGTACTGCTTTGTTGTTGGTACAGGGGGTGGGTGAAGCTTGTAGTTGCCTCAGGGTGGGTGTTTAGGCCTTGCAGGAGGGTGGCAGTAAAGTTAACCCCTTCATTGCCTTAGCGGTGACAACCGCTAAGGTAATGACGGGGTTAACTTCTATTGTCACCCTCCCGCAAGGCCTAAACACCCACCCTGGGGCAACTACAAGCTTCACCCACCCCCTGTACCAACAACCCCACCACACAAAAATGGGTAAAAGTGCTATTAGCCAAGGATGGGCAGCAACATTACAATAAAAAAAACAAACTACTGGCCACTAACCCCTTAATCACCTTAGCGGCTAGTAACCGCTACATTAATTAAGGGGTTAACCCCCCTCCCTCGCTATCCACCCGGGAGGCCTAAGCACCTTCCCTGAGGCAACTACCCCGCCCCCTGTACCCATTTATTATCACAGTGGTAAACTATGCCCCCCATAAGGACATGGATTGCCACAATGGCAATGAATGGGCAAGCTAAAAAAAATCAATCCGCAAAAATACAATACATTACAATGAAATAAAAACAAGCATTTGGCAAAAAATGCATTGTTGCCACTGTGCTTATCTATACCCATAGTGAAAGTGAAAAGTGTTATCAAATAGCGCTTAAATCTAAATAGTGATCTTATAAGTGAGAATATCTCAAAATAGTATTTAATATAAAAGTGACATTAAATCAATAGCCTTATAGTGCTCGATGGTGCTCAATAGATCGATACAATCGTGATTTAGTGCATATAAAAAATAATATAAAAATACAAACAACTTAATGGGATGCTGCTCAACCTTTGAAGGGGATGACTTTTCTTAATCCACGTAGTTTTCAGATGTCCAAAGAGATCAGGGAGCTCAAAAACATGTAATAGAAAAACATTTACAAGTGGTGCAATATGTCTATGTCTTTGATCTTGAAAGCAATTCTCATTCACCCAATAAAATTTATACTCACAGATTTCTCTGTGTTTAGGTGTATGTAAAGGTTTCTTTGTGCTGCAATTCCTATGGGGTTTTCACATGTAGGAACGTCATATGGTAGAATCCCCACAGCATATACAAGGTGTGAGAAAGAAGAACGGACATAGTGCAGACTGCAAAAACACTTTATCTGCAGCAGAAAAGATAAAATCACACGCACATGGTTTATGAATAATATGCGCAGTTTGATCACATGATCAACGCCGACAGAGGAGGTTGCATAGCGGTCTCTCTTGCTCAACGCGCTCGGTACACTGGGCAGTCGCGTCTTTCGTCTCCTGCACTTCCGGGTTCGTTCCCCAGATGGAAACTCTAGAGACAGCTCAGGACAGGCAGGTGACTGTATATGGAGCCTCCTCGGTTTCGGGTGGGCACTGGATATACTCTACGCGTTTCTCCTCTTTGGAGGTTTCATCAGGGAGGGGAAACGTGTAGAGTGACGTTGGTTTGCAGGCTTATGAGGCTTTGGCCAAAGGGTTTAACTTAATAACCAAGTAAATATTATCATTATGAAGTATTTAAACTTTATACTTGTTACCTTATATGTTTTGTCAATTGGATGTAGCATTGGGCACCCCTGTCTTTTGTTGTACACATGTTTATATACAAAGAAAACTCATTGCGCAATATGTACTGAATATTTATAAAAGGATTTCAGGGAAAATCCCTAACAGCTAACCATGTAGTGACTCTCTTTAAAAGGTTTTAAAAACAATGTTATAATGAGCCAGCCGGAACGGGGAAGATCTCCCTTCTCACGTGTATGTCTCTGCGTGAATGCCAGCATCTGACGTCAAGTCCGGTTTGTCCCGTCTGGCTTCAATCCTCTGTCTTCAAACCTCTGTCACCCTTAATGTCAGCCTTTTGCCATGAGAAAGCACTTATGAAGTATTGTTATTAATGATCCAATGTGCACAATAAATAAATAAAAAGGTAATACTTGCCAAGCTTCTTGGTCACTGAAGAAGCCTGCATTGTTGAAACATTCCTTGCATTTTACTAACCTCTTCTGCAGTTTCTGTGTTTAATAATAATAATAATAATAATAAATATAATAGTATACATATTTACTGTTCTTCATGCAAGATCTATAACCTCAGCTGATATGACATGGATCTAATTGCATTCGCTTCACAGGTATGTTTCTGAACTCCAAACCCTGTTTTAAAAGAAATACCCCACCCGGCCTTTATTATTGATCTTTTGGTATGCTTGAATATCAAAAGGTGTTTTTTTTTTTTTTTTACTCTTTTGACTGTGTGCTGCTAATTGACCAAATTGTAACAGGCTGATTTATTGGGGAGTGGGGAGGGTCATGTGACTGCTTAGATGTCTAAAAGTAACACCACTCCCTGCATTGGCATTTTAGTGAGTCTTTTAAAGTGAGAATATATAGTTAGACTATATTTTGACTAGAGGTGACTGGGGACTGGACCTACTGCAACGTTTTCTACACAAGGCAACACATAGTGAGCTACTCTGACCACACTATGATCCCATACTTGTTAGCCTGCACAATTAACCCCCCCCCTTTACACCTTATTTACTGCAGCCTCTCCCATCACTGACTGCACACAACTACCTCACCCCCACCCCTCAACCCTGACCCACTCAGCCCACTGCAAACTCTAGCATTGCAATGCAGCAAAACATTTGACAAGGAAAAGGCACACCCCTGCTGTTTTAGTCTGCACACACTCACTTGGCTCACAACAGCTCCATGCAGCATTACCTACCTCTGTGATAATGAACCTGCAATGTACATCATCTGTGTGCTTTCTCGTGGCCTCATGGAAATATTACTTAACCTAACGCAACTCATTTCCTAACCCACACAGACAAACCTGAAATCGCACAACCATTCCTTGCTAGACTGGATTCTCTCCTTGTAAGGACCCGCGCTGCAGGGACTCACGCTACCAGCACCTCCTTACCTCTTCTCCCTGCTGCCTCTGGTCCCCGGCGGCATTCCCCAGTCCTCGGCGTCTCCCGTGGCTGCTCCCGCGCGCGTCACCCTTACGGGCGCGCGCGGACCCAAGCTTACCCCGCCACCCCCAGTGAGGCGCGCGCATCGGCGCGCTTTCCTGCCCCTGCTCCACTAGGTCCGCCCCCAGGCTCTTCTCCCCTATCAGGGCTTCCCTTGGGCCGCACCTCCGCGCCTCCCTTTCCCCTGATAGGTCCCATCCCACGATTTAGTCTCCCCTCACCATTACCACATTGCTCTGCATAGCTTCTGTACCTTGGTGCTGTCTGCTTCTGCTTTGCTCTCTTGTGTTGCAGTCCCTGTTCCTGTCCCTGGATTCTCTGCTGACCTCCCTGGATTTTGACCTTTGGCTTTGGACTTCGACCACGCTTCCCTCTGGACCCCCTTGGATTTGGCTTTGCAGTCTTCTATATCCCTTGGACTCGGCTTACGGACCACTACTACGCTGCTCTCTCCGCTCCACGACCCAGGCTTACGGACACCCTACCACGCTGCTCTCCCTACACCTTGAACATTGGCTTACGGACTTTACCCCTCTACGCTGGAGTTGGCAAGTACTGAACTCTTTCTATTTTTGTTCCCTGGACCAGCTACGCTACTTCCACACTCCGGCCGCACCCCCTTTTACTGTTAGGTGTGTGGTATTTCTCCTTTCCACCTCAGTCCCGGGGTCTCGTCTGGCTTGTGGGCAGGCCGAGCGTTACACTCCTCAAATCCCCGCATAATCCAATCCTCTGGCATCCTTCCTGACATTTTCAGTGACCATGCAATAGTGTACTATGTAAGGAAAATTAAACCACCCCAATCAAACCCTAAAGTTCTCCTCACTAGAACACTTACAAACTTTAACCCACAACAGTTTCTGGCTGACCTTACCAACTGCCCTTGGCACAGAATCAACTTAATTCCTGACCCTGATTCAGCGCTCGACTATTTCCAATCAGAGTTCTTAAAACTCTGTGATACCCATGCTCCACTACGCAGAATTAGAGTACGGGGGGCCCACCTTCCATGGGTTGCAACTGACCTTATAGTACTCTACCAGTTCAGGGATGCCTTGTGGAAAAGCTACAAAGTAACTGGCACTACCAAGGATCTCAATCACTACATATGCCCGCGGACCATGTACACAAGACAAACGACATGCAAAAGCACAATATTACTCTGACAATCTTCTCCAGAATAAGTCAAACCCAGCTAACTTCTGGAAGGTTATCAACAATATATTCCAGCCTTCTAACCATCAACAACCAAGTAATATCACTAAGGAGGATATTACTCTGACAAACCCCACTGACATTGCAAATGCATTTAATGATTACTTTGTGGGGTGTGCTACTAACTTATTAGCGAAACGCAACCCAAACCCCAAACATGAATCTCGTACTGGGAGTACCCATATAGCCCCACCCCCTCCCAACACTGCTCACAATTTTCAATTTGTCCCAGTATCCGAAGAGATTACACAAGCGCTCCTCAAATTAAAACTAAGCAGCCAATGTGGACCTGACTTACAATAATCTAAGTTACTAAGAATTGGTGCCTCAGCCATTGCCAAACCAATTGCTTCCATAGTCAACTCTATCCTGTCTGCAGGCCATATCCCTAAGACCTGGAAATCTGCCAGAGTTGTCCCAATCTTCTAACGTGGGGACAAAAACACTGTCTAAAACTACAGGCCAATCTCTCGTCTCCCAATAATATCCAAAATCATGGAAAAATGTGTTCACACCCAATTAAGCAATTACTGTACCAAGACAAATTTCCCTAGCCAATTTCAATCTGGCTTTCGCCCCAAACACTCCACCGTAACAACCCTGCTAAAAGTTTGCAATGAAATCCAGTGTGGAATGGAACGGGGACAACTCACCGGTGCAATATTCCTAGATTTTGCAAAGGCTTTTAATACTGTTGATCATGCTATCCTGCTTAACAAACTCCAGTGCTCTGGAACAGGGAAGCATGCTTTAAACTGGTTTCAGTCCTACCTATAAGGTATACAGACATCCCAAACAGGAACTCCCATAAGGATAAAATACCGGTGCACTGCGTCTCACAAAAAGAGGCTGTAGATCCCAACATGTGTCCATCTCGGGCTCTAACTCGAACCCCTTGGATATCACGTGTTGTGTCCCGCAAGGCTCTGTTCTGCGGCCCCTACTCTTCTCAGTGTTCATCAATGATCTTCCCACAGCTTGTAAGGAAGCCTCAATACACATGTATGCGGATGACACAATCCTATATGCACACAGCCATAGCCTCTCCGACCTTGAACACATACTTCAATCTGACTTTTTGAGACTCGAAAATTGGATTTCCCAAAACAAACTGTTTTTAAACACTGACAAGACTGTAACAATGGTATTTGGGACAAGACTACATTTTTAAAGTTTCCAGTGACTGAGCACCATGTCAGAACCAACCAGGTTTTAAATACTTGGGCATATGGTTTGACTCCCACTTAACATTCGGGATGCACATTGATACCCTGACATCCAAAACCTATGGGTACTTTACAGGAACAAATCCTCCCTAAGCCTGCTGGTCAGAAAGCGTATCGCACAGCAGATGCTAATGCCAATTATCGACTATGGGAACATAGCATACTCCTCAGCACCCACCTTAGCAAACTTGACGCCCTCTACAATTCTATTAGTACAAAATATATGGTTCCCAGCACACAATGAGAAAGCAAACTGATAATCAGCAAAGGGTATATATTTGATGTGCATGCAGACAAATAAAAAAAAATGATGCAAATATAAACACTACTACATGTGCAAATGGCACCCGAGGGGAAAAAATGTACTCTGGAGGCTGAGGAGTGTGGGCAACGAGGGGAGGGAAAACAGAAGTAGGGAGGGTTGGAGGGTAGGGAAAGGAAGGGAAGTGGAGGGAAAAACAACAAATGTGGAAAAAACAAATGAAAAGCAAGTAGAGGGGGGCGATGTTTCGGGGGATGAACCCCCTTCTCTACAATTCTACATGCAGTTTTGTTCTCCAATGCAACTACAACACACATCACTGCGAAATGCTCAAAGAACTAGATTGTTCATCACTAGAGTCTAGGCGCAAAGTTCACCTTTCCTGTCTTGCCTTCAAATAATTTCTGGGCAAGCTACCCCTCTACCTGAACAAGCTCCTCACCCCTACCACACGCAGCACTTATCATCTGAGATCAGACTCCAAAAGACTGCTCATGGTCCCAAGGCTCAACAAAGTATCCGGCCGCTCCTCCTTCTCTTACCGTGCACCCCAAAACTGGAGCAGTCTACCGGAGACTCTCACAGCCGCCACCAGTTTAAGTTCTTTCAAAACTAAGGCTGTCTCACATTTTAATCTGGTCTGTAACTGTTACATACGCCTATAATATATATTATCTCTAACTGTGCATGCAATCTCTTGTATATAATGTATACCCTGCTCACTTATGTTACTATGTATTTGTAACCATGCATTATTTGTCATATTAACTCTATGCCCAGGACATACTTGAAAACGAGAGGTAACTCTCAATGTATTACTGCTTGGTAACACATCTTATAAATAAATAATAAAATGTAATACAGCGCTTTTCTCCCAATGGGACTCAGTGCTTCACAGTTACAGTATAGGTGCGAGGTATGCAGCACATAGGAATTTTTACAGACACCGTTTCAGACCTCTCACCCAGTTTTAGAAACAGCAGGTGCTATGAGCTGAATAAGGCGTTGGCCTTTGACAGGGGTGCAGACAGCTTTCCCAGGGCCCAGAACTAAAGTTTCCACCCCCCCACCCCCACACACGTGTCGGCGGCCTTGCGAGAACTCTCCCCCCAATTTCTCTTGGGCTGCGGCCAGGGTGGAGCGACACACTCGCACTCTGCGCGATTAGATTGGTGACTCTGGATGCACATGTCCAACGTGCGGCTGCGTGCTCGCGTGCACGTGCGCTCGCTGCTTTGCGAGACAGACAAATTTGATTTGGCTGCTCGCTGACGCGTCACGTGAGCGGTTCGCCAATGAGAGCAAACCAGCTCCGTCACGGCCGTGCCCCCCGACACGCTCCCAACCCCTGCGCGCCAGGAATCGCCTGGCCAAGCAGAGAGCATGACGTCACGGCGCTCGAGCGCCAGCGCACGCTCCCAGCATGGCCACAACCTTACACTCCCCCCTTTCTCACAAACCTCTTTGCTCTCACCCCCCATCACCCTTTCTTCCCTGCCTCTCTAACACTTCCACCTCCCCCAACCTGTCCCTCGCTCATGTATTTCTCCCCCCATCTCAATATACGCACACACACAATAAGCCCCCCATCTCAATCACACACACCCACACACAATAAGCCTCCTCCCCAAACACACAATAAGCCCCCCTCCTCAATCACAAATAACCCCCTTCCCCAAACACACAAATAAGACCCATTACCCAAACACGCACAAATAAGCCCCCATCCCCAAAAACACAAAAAAAAGCTCCCCTCCCCAAACACACAAACAAGCCCCCTCCCCCTTGTGGAGGGTAAGGGGCTTGGTAGGGTGCTATAAGGGGGGCTTACCTGGGGCCCTTGGATGGGCCTGCTGGAGCAGCATGGCCAGTATAAGGGCTGGGACCCGCTGCGCCCGGTGGTGCGGGCGGCCGCACGAGCGTTCCCCACCAGCAGGGGAATCCTCCCGAGCCGGTCCCAGTCCCCCCTGGCTGCACAGCTCACTACACGCTGTGACGCGTCAGCCGCCAGGGGATTCAAGAGAATTATAATCCCAAGTGGCGACGCGTCACGTGGTGTGGCTGTGAGCCAATGAGGAAGGGAGGCTTCGGGGAGCGAGGAGGAGAGTGTGGGGGGAAAGCAGCGATTTTAAATAAACTCTGCAGCACCAAGGAAGTCCCCCCTGCTCCCTCCCACAGACTCTCTCCTCTTGGGGGGAGGGGGGTCCCCCTTCTGATTCCCCCCTGCTCCGATCCCCCGGGCTCCGATTCACACCCCCGTGTGTATTTGTGAGTGCATGAGTGCCTGTCTGTGTGTGTGTATGTGTGTCTGAGTGCCTGTCTGTGTGTGTGAGCGGCTGAGGAGTTGAGGGGCTGAACGGCTGAGGGGCTGAACAGTTGAGGGGCTGAACAGTTGAGGGGCTGAACAGTTGAGGGGCTGAGGGGCTGAACAATTGAGGGGCTGAACGGCTGAGAGGCTGAACGGCTGAGGGGCGGTCCCGCCCCCCTCACGTCATGGCCGCCCCCCCCCCCCGCCATGGCCGCGCCTCCCTCGACCCAATTGGCCACGCCCCCCCGCTCGCAAAAATTATCCCTTTGGACCGGAAAAAGCCCCAAGTGCCTCTCCACGCGCCGCCTGTCTGCAGTGCGGGTGCGTGGTCTGAGGCAGCGGGGCCTTAGCCTAAGGCAGAGCCCAGCAGGCCCACCAAAAGGGCTGGGGAAGGGAGGGATAGATGTGCGGTGCAGAGTAAAAGGAAGGGCCCTTCAGTCCTGCAGGAGGGAAGAGAGAAGGGTAGCAGCCAGGAAAGGGGAGGACCCGGCTTGTATGTAGAGAGGAAACTAGGGTGGCAGGCAGTGGGCCGGGCCACATGATTGGTCAGGCCCGGGACAGCAGACCCGGCTATCCCCCCCTGTCGCGGCCCTGGCCTTTACAAACAAGGTTGTGAGCTGAAATCTAGACTTTGATATTAACGCTTTTAGCAGTCACTTTATCTCTTTATTACTTAAAGTTGCAGTCCAAGAATCTCTTCAAACTTGGAGGGTAATTCACTAAAGTGCGTTAGTGGCAATCAAGCACTACCACATGGTACTGATCAAGCCAATGGGAGTTCCGGTGTGTTCATACCACATCGGCACAGACGCACTTTAGATAATCCCAGGGTTAGCGTTAAAGGGACAGTCCAATGCAGCTGGCAAAAAAAAACCCTTGTGAAGAATATAACAATCTAAATTACTTCCTTAAACATATAAGTGTGCAAAAAACAGATATTTGGCTGCTTTTATATCTCTTGAAATTAATTTAGCATTTCTTAGGGGGCCACTGAATAGGGAGGTATTGTATTGTATGTATTTATATAGCGCCAAAAATGTACTCTTTGACAAAGGCCTGCTCGGCTGAAACGCGTCAGGGGATCCGTCAGTACTACACTTCGCTACAATAAAGTCTTTTTAGTCACCACTTCAGCCTTCCTTCGGTTTTCCATCACGGCTGTGCATCGCGTCTTCCTCCGGTGGGAGGAGTTCTCGTCAAAAATGTACTCAGCGCTTCACAAAGAATACAGTACAGGGAATTAAAATACATTAAATACAGCAAAATCAGACAATAGGAAAGGAAATCCCTGCCCAGAAGAGCTTACAATCTAATAGGTTTGATGGGGAACTTACAGAGACAGCAGGTGAGGGAATAAGTGCAGTAGATGGCAGTGCTTGGCCACAATGGGTGGTAGGAGTGACTGTGGGACAGTAGCCATGAGTGCAGGCTGTTGGGATGCTTAACTTGTGGGGTGAGTTTTAAGGTTAGTCAGTATTAATTCAGAAGGTTAACAGCATTTACAGGGGAAGAGATAGCAGGGAGGCGTGGGTGAGATCAAATGTGTGTGTCTTAGTTCAGGCTTAGGGGAGATCCCCGGCAGCAGGAAGTTTCACAGGTATTCGTGTATCAAGTATTTTCTTTACACTTATCACACCTTGAGAGCCAGTAAAGATTGAGGGAGGGGGGCTTTGCCTGTGCAAACTCTTATTTAACACCCAGTGACTTCAGACCAAAGGGAGCAGCCGGAAGATACCACACCCCTCCCAAGTCTCATCTCAACCATGTTTAACAAACCAACTTTGAAAAAAGATTATGAACCACTTACAGGTGCCAGGTCTCCAGGGGAGACCCTCAGGGACCAGTGCTCTTTAATAGCTTTATTAGTGATATTACAATGGGTTAGGAGGGGAAAGTATGCCTTTTTGGAGATTGAACAAAGATTTGCAACAGGTTTGACACTCCAGGGAGGCGTTTTTTGTTTTTTTTTGACTAATGATTTTGGTAAATTGGAGGAATGATTAAGAGGGCGGTAACTACAATGTATTGCCCCGGGGTGCAAAATAATGCACATCGGTCACAATAATCCAAAGGCAGAATACAGGCTTAATGGCGCTATAATGTCAACTACTATAGAGGAAAGGGACCTGGGAGTCATAATTTCAGGGGACTTAACAGTAGACAAGCAATGTAACAGAGCAATTTAAACAGACAGTGGGATGTCATGTTGTATGAGGAGAGATATTAGCAGCAGAGAGAGGGGTGATCCCACTGTATAGGTCATTGGTGAGATCTCACCTAGAGTTGTGTACAATTCTTGAGACCAGATACCCGAAAGGACGTAAATAAATTGGAGACTGTGCAAAAAAGGGGCCTACTAAGATGGTGCATAATATGCAGCATAAGACTTATCATGAAAGAGTACAGGACCTTAATAATAAATAATAGCATGTTCTTGTATAGCGCTGCTAGTTATACGTAGCGCTTTACAGAGGCATTTTGCAGGCACAAGTCCCTGCCCCGTGGAGCTTACAATCTATGTTTTTGGTGCCTGAGGCACAGGGAGATAAAGTGACTTGCCCAAGGTCACAAGGAGCCGACACCGGGAATTGAACCAGACTCCCCTGCTTCAAACTCTCAGTGCCAGTCAGTGTCTTTACTCACTGAGCCACTCCTTCTACTTACTATGTACAGCTTAAAGCTGGGGTGCGCAAACTTCTCGAGCTGCAGCTCCCCTGCCGGGAGCCGCAGCGTACGCGGCCCCCCTCTCCTAAGACTCGGCGCCAAATGATGTCACGGGTCATGTGATGTCACCCCGCCGCATCATTTGACGCGTGTTACCATGGCGACGCGTTGCCGAAGACTGGGCAGAGAGACCAGGTAAGAGTGTTACGGAGGCCTCACGCCTCCCCCGGCATTTAAATTAAATGCCGTGGGGAAGAGCGCAGCACCTCTGTAACCGCCGCTCCCCCCCCCTAGAGATTCTCGCGTCCCCCTCCAGGGGGTGCGCCCTCCACTTTGTGCACTGCTGGCTTAAAGCATTAGTAACAGGCAACCAGAGGGGCTTCACCTGTAGCCCCCAATCCCCGACCACTCCAGTAGCTCACTCTCCCGTGCAGAGGTAGTGGAGACGTTGCATCATAAATACTAGCCTGTGCTAATCACTACTTCCCAGTGCACGGAGAGGAGGGGACAGTATTCACCAGCGCGCCAGCATTAAGGACACGGGCGCATTGATTTTTACAACATGTATGGAATGATCTGGCTGTGAGAAGTGATGTCGCACTGGAGTGCAGTATCTTTCTTCTTTGTGTTGTGTTATTGTGAGTCTCTGCAGGTGCATTTTGGTTTGTAGTTTCATTCTGTTGTACAATCATACTGCTGTATACAAAATATGAGTCAGACAGAACCACCCAGTTGTGCAGTTTTTTTTTTAAGGTAAATAATAATTATCAGTGCATAAAGACAACAAGGATCTCTCAATTCTTCAGAAATGTGGTTAAATAAAAGAGGTCTTCAGCATAAGAAAAGAGGTAAGAAGTACCAAGTAAATAGAAAAAAACCATAGCTCTCTTTCATGAATGCACGTATAAAACAAAGGGAGTGGATAATACCAAAAAAAGGGGTGGGGGGTTCTAAATGGAAAGGCAATAATATGCAGTTAGAGGAAAAGAAACAAATACTTACCCACTCCTATCCAGACACACAAAGCAGGGAGATGCGCAAAAATTGAAAACAAAAGGGCAAGAGGCGTAAAAATGGGGGGTATACAAATAAACAGTACAGAAAAGAAGAAATCACTACCAAAAAGGAGATACAACTCAGGGTAAAGAAACTAAATACAAAGGGGGGCAACGTTTCGGGAGGAAAACCCCCTTCTACTGACCCCTTCCCACGAGCCCATGTTGGTCCGTGGTACTTCCGTTCTCAGCTGAAAATTGAAAAATTCTTATTGAAGTAGAAACATCGGCGACTCCCCCTGTACAGGAACGGACGGTCCCTAATGGCGCATGCTGCTGTACATCCAGGAATGTGGTACATATGATTCAATGCTGCAACCGTGACCGAGAATGCTACACTGGTGAAACCAGCCAAAAACTACTATACAGAATGAACCTGCACAGATACATTAACGCACCATGAAGGAGGAAGATACTGTACGCCAGTGAGAGATCGCTCTGAATAAATGGTATGCACGTGGTTTGTCTGTATTACAGCAGTCACTATTCCAAAAAGCAGTGGTTTTTTCAACCAGGGTTCCCGGGCATCTCTAAAGGGTTCCCTGCAATTTTCAGGTCATTTGAAAATTGTACCAAATACAGAAGAATTTACAATGCATCTGATCTCAGACGCACTATTAGAGAGGGTTGGGGTTCCTTACAATGCATCTGATCTCAGACGCCGCTATTAGAGAGGGTTGGGGTTCCTTACAATGCATCTGATCTCAGACGCGTTATTAGAGAGGGTTGGGGTTCCGTACAATGCATCTGATCTCAGACACGCTATTAGAGAGTTGGGGTTCTACAGAATTTTATAATATAATTATTGGGTTCCTTAAACAAAAAAAGTTAGAAACCACTCCCATAAGGTCTGATAAGTGGTTGGACGTTTGGCAAATACTATCAAAAGCTACCATTTATTTTCAAACACCAACAAACCACAACTGCTACTGTTACCAAAAGCACTGGTGCAGGGTCACCACTTCACCTCTTCACTTTCAGGGGTCCTGAAAGTCACTGTAGGGTAAAGAGGGCTCCGATTTTTCAAACACCCGGCAATTTCAGTATTAGGTTAGCCCGTTTTTTTTTACATATGAACACAGCCAAGAAGAACCATATGTATTGAAAGTGTTCCAAACCATCACGACTGAAACGACCTGCCTGTTACCTGAAATATATCTCAAGATTAAACCCATTTATGTTGATATCTTTTTATTTAAAAGAATCAGGAAACAGAAACTTGTTTTTTTACTGAGTGCGAGCCACCAAGAAAGGAAACTGAAAGCTGAATTTAAGAGCACACAAAGAAAAGAAATGAAGCAGGGTTCGCTTTGCGTTTGCACTATACAAGATAGATAAGAGGGAAGAATTAACTCCCAATATTGGGTTCCTCCAATCCCCACTCTCTCTCCAGCACTTATTTGCTTCCAATTGATTTATTTTGTATTGTTTGTAACGCGCCGCTCACCAAGAAACTCGTCACTAGAGCGCGTGTAGGAACGTAGGGAGGACGCCCATCCCAGACCTACCACCGGGACATGCCGAAAGCAAACATATAGGGGAACAACGAGGAAGACCAAGGAAGGGCAGGCAACACAAACGGGAGCAGGAAAGATGGCTGCCGGGGTATTGGGGTCTGTTTGCCAGGCTTTGTTTAAAAAGGAAGGATTTTTATTCCTTTCCGAATGGAAGTAAGGCTTCCTGATTCCTTAAAGCCGCAGGGAGATGATTCCAGTCTCTGGTCGGTTCTTGGTGACGCTCTCACTCCCACCAGCTTTACCGACCTTAAACCGCGGCGCAATCAGTTTGAGGGGCGATGGCCGATCTGAGAGCCCGGTTGGGGGAGTTACTGATTGGGCAGTTCTAAAGGTGTGGGGGTGGGGGGCTAGTCCATGGATAGCCTTAAAGACGAGGGTCAAGCTTCAAATTAACCCTTTGCTCCCGCGGGGGCCAGTGCAGATCATTTAATAGTGGCGATATGTGGTCTCTCCTCACCTTGCCGGCTATAAGACAGGCTGTGGCGTTTTGTACCAACTGCAGGGCTTTGATATTATGTTTTTAGAGACCCACCATCAAAGAATTAGCAAAATCCAGTCTGGAGAGAACCAAGGCCCGTGCTACTACCTGTAGATTGGTTTCCAATATATCACATGTTGACATGTCACTGTGTAAGATATGTGTTTACTAAGATTATGCTAACACACAGAGCTCTGGGGGGCAACATTACCACATCCTTTTTACAGGGCCCCTACTGATAACCAGCCCTGGGGGATGGGGGTGTCGCCAGGAGCGTGTAGGGGAGAAAATGGGAGTCACAAAAGTGAAACAGGAACAAAGCAGCAGAGCAAGAAACGAAACTTTCCTACATAACATAGGAGGAGGGGCAGGAGGAGACGGCAGTCTGCGGACAGAGGGAGACGGACAGACTAGTCACAGACACTGAGCTGCAGGCGGATTCAAGGACCAGAGACAGTCAGATCCAAGCTGCAGTGTCCCGGGCCCCAGCTCCCCATCCCGGGCACAGCCACAGAGGTGAGTGCTCTCAGAGACAGGTAAGACAGCCGGTTCCGTGTCTCTGTGCCCAGGACATACCTGAAAACGAGCGGTAACTCTCAATGTATTACTTCCTGGTAACACATTTTATAAATAAATGTGTCCGGGCATGCCACCTCATGTCAGCACTGTGCCATTCCCTAACCCCGGAGTACTCCCAAACCTCTGGCATTAACACATCTCCTGCTGGAGCGTGGGGATGCTGTGTATAGGGGATTCCCCACGTTTGGGCTGAGCCCCATTCACGGTGTGGAACATGCTGTTTGCACAGTATAGACCCAGAAAACAGCACCATGTGGAAACTGCATAATTACTCTCCTGCCAAGGATCTGTTCCCGGGTGTTGATTAACCCTCTCGGTGCCCGAGGAGGGTGAACTGCAGGGATCCCTGGCAAACAACGTGTTAATGTTTAACTACAATAATAGTTCCTAGTAATCAGGAAGTAGTTTTGCAGTGTGACTCCAGCTGCACTCCCTATATCAGGACTGTGGGGCCCCCGCAATATTCATCCCCCCCTCCAACCAGCACCCGCCTCCCCCCCCCCCCCCCCCCCCCACCCCCCCCCCCCCCCCCCAAACCACACCCCCCCCCCCCCCCCTAGCACCCAACCCCTACCCTCCACCCCAGCACCGCCCTCCCCACTCAGCACGCCCCCTCCCTCCCCCCCTCCCCACGCCCCCCATCCCCCCCCACTCCCCAAGCCTCGCCCCGATCCCCCCCCCCTCCACCACCATGCACCCCCTCCCCCCGCCTCCCCACGCCCTTCGAACCCCCTCCCCCCCCTCCCCCAACCCCACCCCCTCCCCCCCTGCCCCCCCTCCAACCCAGCACCCATGCCCCTCCCCCCCCACCCTCCCGCTTTTATTTCACCCCGTCGCTAGCATTTTTTTAGTGGCTTCTTAAGGAAATGATACAGTTAGAACTTGGCAGTGTTTCCTTGGATCGCTTCACTGTATCAGCTCCATATATAGGATTTATGCAACATAATAACATGACAATAAACCCCCGGATTCTGCACTGCTTGGTCTCGTGCTGGTAGAGTCAGTGTGAAGGCTCAAAGCAAACTGTGTCACGTGACATGCTTCTGTGTCAGGGTCACAGTGACTGACACATGCTCCCCCCCCTCTCTTTAACATGCCACCTTCACCAAACCTGATATTTAGAAGTGGACACCCCCTCCCCTCCTAACAAAAATGTCCCTGGCTCCGCCACATTCTCACCGAGCCCTGGGTTCTGCTCTTGATAGCAATGCCTGCATGTGAGCAGGGTCTGCGCGCGCACTGCGTTGTGGGAAGTGCTGTGTTTTGCATACCCAGGCTGTTATCATCTCACATCGCACAGGCTTGCCCCCTCCTCCCATAGGGACATCTGGATGGTTTATGGGTGAGTTAGAATGGGGGTCGGGTGAGTTTTGCTGGTAGGTTTGCATACTCACTGTTACTTGGTTATCGGTGCTCGGTATGATTTGTGTATCTGGCGCAATGTCTGTGAATAAGGAAGTGCTGTGCCCAGGGCAGGGGACACGTGAGCATTGCATGCCCAGGCAGGGGGCAGACTTGATCATTGCAATGCCCGGCAGGCAAGGGGACCTGAGCATTGCATCCCATGGCCCAACAGGAGGACAACGTGAGCATTGCATGCCCAGGGCAGGGCACGTGAGCTTTGCATCCCAGGCAGGACCGTGATGCATTGCATGCCCAGGCAGGGGCACTGAGCATTGCATCCCAGCATGGGCCGTAGCATTGCATGCCCAGGCAGGGGGACACGTGAGCATTGCATGCCCAGGCAGGGGGGACGTACAGAAGGGGGGCTGAGGTGATAGCAGTCTGCATGCTCCTGAGTGAGCGTCCTCCTTGTTAAGGATGAAGCTTCCCTGTAATACAAGGAACATGCCATGTACTGGCTTGTATACATTGTAACCTGCCCTGTCACACACCCTCTGATGCCTGAGGCCGAGATAATAATCTAATTAGTGTATACTTGGCTCTTTGTGTCTGCTTTTATAAGGTTAGTGAACTGGAAGCCATACATTTTGGCTCAGCAAGATGCTCTGAACACTGGAGGTTGGATTGAACCAGGCCTCAGGTGTTATCTTTTCTCAATAGGAAAAACAGGGCTGTAATGATTCCTAGTTGTAAAATCAGCTGACCCAATCACCATGAACCACCGATACCTCAGAAGTCTAGTTTAAACATTCATTTTTTGATAACCTAACTAGTACCTGGATGTACATAATTTAGTTTTGTATTGTAATGTCCTTTAAAAACAGTTTATCTTCCATTTACGCCTATTTTCCAATTTGGGAGTTTTGATTGCTGCTTATTAAAGGAGGAGCATCTGGAGTGACTTCAGATATTGATAACAATTTCACGCCAGGTTCAATGTGGCGTATCGCACCCTGATCTGCTATTGATTTGAATGGCAGTTATGCCGAATCATGAAATTGTATTTTATGTCTTTCAATTAGACTGTAAGCTCCTCGGAGCAGGGACTCCTCTTCCTTAATGTCTAAAGCACTTATTCCCATGATCTGTTATTTATTATCTGTTATTTATTTGATTACCACGTGTTTAACTGCTGTGAGTGCTATGTACATTAATGGCGCTATATAAATAAAGACATACAATCAATATAGCGCCATTATGTACATAGCGCTTCACAGAAGTATACATGTGGTTCAAATAAATACACAGATAAATAAAATAACAGGTCATGAGAGGTGTCTTTAGCATAAAAGTAACATTAAGGAAGAGGAGTCCCTGCCCCAGGAGCTTACAGTCTAATTGGTAGGTAGGGAGAACGTACAGAGACAGTAGAGGGAGTTCTGGTAAGTGCGTCTGCGGGGCCAACTTTATGTATCAGGTGTATAGTATAATCCACGTGCTAATCATATGCTTCTTTAAGCAAGTGGTCTTAGGTGGGTCTAAAACGGTGGATAGGAGGGTGGTGTCTAGTCGGGTACTGAGGGAAGGGCATTCTAGAGGTGTGGGGCAGTCAGTGAAAAAGTTTAAGGCGGAGAAGGGCTTTAGATACAAAGAGGGTGAGAAAAAGACATCCTATGATGCACTGCGTCTGACCTTAGTAAATCTCCGAAAAGATGTACATGGAGGACAGTTATAATAAGGCGGGAGAAAATGATGCAACTTAGACTAAGTGCTAAATCAATGTCCATTTTATAAAACTGTTCCCCCCCCCCCCCCATTAAAAGTACTATTTGTGTTCACTGACACATCCACCTGCATTGTTATTGGTAACTGGCTACATATGTTTATTTATAAGACAGTGGTTGCCACCCAATCATATGTGGAAACTTGTTAGCCCAGAAACACATCACTCTGCTCACAAACCAGGAAGTGTTAGCAAATATGCAACCTATTTCCATATTACCTTACTGCGACACACACACCGTGAGGGGGTAATTATACAAAAGAGGGATATTTGCACCGGAGCTAGAAAGTAAACACTGCGAGACAGCATTGTCTCAGAGCTTACAGTTGTAGCGGGGTACGCAGCCTCTGTTACATTCAATTCGGCATCAAAAGTGAAAGTAAACATGTCACCATATCCCGGCGAGTCATTGTCTGGCTGCCAGAGCTTTCTGTCTCGTGACTCTAGTCGTCCTGCTGCTTTGAAATGACTGGTGTATCGCGTAAGCTTTCTCTTGTACGATCCTTGTTTGACAGGTGGCTGGAAGAAATCTAACCCTGGACGCTGCTCCCACCTTCCAGGATGAAGTGTGGGGCGTGTGGCCATGTGTCGCAGGACTCAACCCCCAAATTCTGCAGCGAGTGCGGAGCACGGATGGTTCTCCCGGTCGGCAGTACGGAAATCCAAGGTAGAGACTTAGGGGCCTATGCAGAGAGCAGCGCTTTTTAAAATTGGAGAGGGGAATAAAAGAGTAGGTTTCATGGAGAGTTTTTATTCTCCATTGCAGAAATGGGCAAAATCCCGCTATTTTTAGCATTACTTCATGTGGCGAATTTTAAATGAGGAGATCGCGCAGCTGAAAGGGGAAAAAAAAATCGCGCATTTTTTTTTTCCCCTATAGCCGGCGAGGCTCCTGCTTCTTGCCAACTTTAGTTGGGGCGGAGAAAATGGACGAAAATCGCGCACAAAAACAGCCGCATATGACGAGCGCGCCTTTCTGAATTCGGATACTTTTCAGACTGGCGAATGTAGTTTCTCTGCCAGCCGCGCGGCTAGATTTAGAATAGAAAAAAAAATGGCGGCGTTTTCCCTAGCTCGCCATTTTCGTCTGTTTTTAGAGCGCGATTTTCTTCCCGGAAAATGGCGAGATTTCAAATAGCGCTGCTCTCTGCATGAGGCCCTTAGTGCTTTTGTTTTGTGTCAGGCCCTTAAAGCAACATCTCTCTCTCTAGCTATCTAATCTATCTATATCAATCTCGCAACCCCCTTATAACGCTGTGCTTGGGGTCCAAAGAATCACGTGCGGATCACGTTAGAAATAATGTACAATTGTATGCATTGTACAATAAAGTATTTAAGATGCCAATAAATCGTGTTGTAAAGTATTCATACATACGAAAATTGGGAGCCACGCTTGCACCGCGTTATATAGGGATTTGCTTTCTAACGGATCTGCGTTTAATAAACGGTTTGTGTGTGTGTGTGTGGTGTGTGTGTGTGTGGTGTGTTGTGTTTGTGTGGTGTGTTGTATATATATATATGTATATACCGTTAGGTTCCGAAATAATGGGACGCTGATACAAGTTCTTGTTATTCAGCTTTTAACCAAATAAATTCAAGTTACAGTTTAATAATGATATGGGCTTAAAGCTGCAGTTCAGTCAATATCCTGCATGTGTGTTTTTTTTAATACATCATTGTCTGTAGTAGAAAAAATACTTTTAGCATTTTCTGTTTTAAAAACAACAACCTTTGAAAGACCAATTTTCTTGTATTCTTTTTAACCCCATTTGCTAAGCCACTGCCCCTTCATGTCCTTTCCACAGCCCTGGCACACCCCTTTGTCACCTGCCCGCCCTCCTCTAGCACATGTCAGTGCAGGAGTGCTCATGAATATTCATGAGCTTCCACGACATACAGCAGAATATAAACAGATCCCTTCACTAATTATGTCACCAAATTTCGCCGATCAATACATGGAGAACGAATTGACCTGCAGCTATACAGTTATTTAGGTAATTAGAGATTGCCCACATGAAACTATTGAAGTAAAAAAATAAATAAAAATTAAAAATTAAAAAAAAAGACTGAACTGCAGCTTTAAAGTGCAGGGTATGAGCTTTAATTTTTTTTTTTTCAACTTTTTTATTGATACTTCACATGTTATACAGACATTTAATACATTCTTATTCAAAACATTTTCGTAATGATGTCCGCTGTCCATGCAAAACTGTTTAGAGCAGGTGGCAACAGGACATACGGGGTAGACGAACCGACAAACACAAATCACAAACCTAAGGGGATTGGGGTATGGGGTAATAGAGGGGGGGAGAACCTTCCGCCGTGGTTCCGCTGAAAGCTCTGCGTCTACCGGCTCATCGCTTCCTGAGGGGCCAGATTTATCTCTGGCAACACCCGTTGGCCATCCATGGGGTTTTGTTTATCTTGACCTAGATATTTCTAACTTGTCCTACCTGTCTATTTCTGTGCCCCAGCCCCCCAAAGGAAAACGCACTTATTTCTACCCCCCGGTATGTCTGTCTGGGCCAACCAGGGCGTCCAGACTTTTAGATAGTTTGTGCCAGTGTCATTGACCAAACTCGTCAATTTCTCCATCTGGCAGACAGTCCAAATTCTGTTCTGAATTGTAGCAATCCTTGGAATCTCATTTTGTTTCCATCGTGCTGTGATCTCTTCCCGTACTGCCGTTGCAAAGTGCGTTATCAACTTATTTGTTTTTTTAGAGAGGCCTGGATGCGGCCTGTTTAAGAGAAACAGCCATGGGTCTGGTGGAATATGTGTGCCTAGGATCCTGGTCAGCCAATCTTTGATTGAATCCCAGACTGTGGCTATTTTGGGGCAAGACCACAGCATGTGTAACAAGTCTGCTTGCTGTCCACGTGCGCCTTGACAAAGAGCGTTCCGCTCGAAACGCGTTGGTGGGGGACCGTGGGCGCGTTTGTGTATCTGATGCCTTGAACCATTAAATATTTTCTTTTATGGGACACACACTCGCTTGCAGTTTTTTCCTTTTTTCACTGTGCACAGGAGTGCTCCAACTTTCCCTCGTTTGTCTCTCTGGAATCCATGGAAAAACGGAGGCACACACCGGAGGAGGAATTTCACTGAAGACCACACAGATGTGAGTAATTTACTCTTGTACAGCTTTCATTATTCCACATCGATGTACATCTGACTGGACACTAGCTAGTGGGAGTTGTTACTTATCCTATAGTGGAACTCCATCCAGCTACTCGATTTATAGTGGATTTAGGTGTTGTTCTATATGTGATTATTGGTCTGTTTATTCATGTGATACTCCAAGGACTCACACAGTGAGGAATCGGTTCATTCAGGCTTATATAAGCTATTGATCTTTGTTCAAGACCACCATACAGCTTTTTTTCTACGTTCTGTTTGCTGTCCACATTGTCTAGGACACAATGGGGTGTAACTAGGTAGAAATGTAGATAATTTTGTAGGGGTGTGGTACCATCTCATCATAACTTTATATGCGTTTTCCCTTAAGGTCGTGCACATGGAGCTTTTGGAAACTGCCAGGGCAATTTTTCGACCATTCCTGTATATCCAAGAACTCCCCTAGGTCCGTCTCCCATTTGGTCATGTATCCTAACTTTTCTGTCACGGTCGAGCCAGAACCAGTTACTTCTTGTGCAACTGCGATGTGAGTCCCTTTGTGGTCGTCCATGTGCGACAGAGCTTTTCAAAGTTCGTTAATTGATTTATAGGTTGTTGAGCCTGATAGAATGCTCTGACCTGGAGGTATCTAAAGAATTCAGCATTGGGAACATTTATGTTGGATTTCAAATGTTTGTATGCCTCTTCTACCCTCCAGGTCCACTAATCTATTAATTTGTTTAGTTTTCCTAATTGTGAAGTCCGCACTGTTCAGTCCTGGAGCAAATAATGGGGTAATGCCCGATTGATTTATGGGTCAATTTGTATTTGAGCCTAGTGTTCTCCCACACCGAGAGTGAGTTGGTCATTGAGGAAAGCGGCAATTTGGTGCTTGATCTCACCTTTTTGGGGAGCCAAAATAGATGTCCCAGTTCGACCAGGGCGCATATCTCTTTTTCTAACCCGACCCATCTTTTTGAGTCGGGGTTGGTGTGCCATTGTACAATCTGGCATAATTGGGCCGCTTTGTAATAGGACAACAAGCAAGGTACCGCTAGCCCACCCGCCCCTGTTTGTTTGCGCATTATCCGCTTTGGGGTAATTTGCCTGGTACAACAAGTTGGTTGTCTTGGTTACATTAACTCCTAGATATTTAATTTGCTTCTGCTGCCAGTTAAAGTTGAAGTTGAGGGTGATCAGCTTCTCTAGATGTTTAGGTAAATTTATATTCATGGTGTCCGATTTGGATTGATTAATTTTGAATCTGGAGATCCTGATGAATCTCCCCAATAGGTCGAATAAGTTTGGTAAAGAGGTAAGGGGTTTAGATACTGTCAGGAACACATCATCCGCATACAGTGCCACCTTATGCGACTGGCTTCCAATGACAATACCCGAGATATCCTTGCTGTCTCTTATCTGAGCAGCCAAGGGCTCCATGCATAATGCGGAGAGGAGAGAGCGGGCAGCCTTGTCGTGTTCCGCTCCTAATTGAGAAGGGGTCCGAAGCGAATCCCTGGTGGGTCACCCTGGCTGACGGAGCCGAATATAGGGAGAATATAGCTTTTGTTAATTTCTCTCCTAACCCAAATGCTCAAAGCGTGGCCTCTAAGTATGGCCAGTCTATCCTGTTGAACGCTTTTTCTGTATCCAGACTGAGCGCCATAACTGATATTGATCTTGTGTTGGCTATTTCTAACAGATCATTGATTCGTCTGGTATTATCTGCCGCTTGCCGACCTGCTATAAACCCGACTTGATCTGGGTGCACCAGTCTGGACAGGATGAGACTCAATCTGTTGGCCAATAACTTAGCGTAGATTTTAATGTCCGAATTAATCAGGGATATTGTTCTGTAACTTCTACAGTCCTGTGGGTCTTTTCCCTGTTTATGTATTACTGAGATTGACGCTTGGAGCATGTGTTGGGGGAAAAGGGTGCCTCCCAGCACCTGATTAAACATACGGAGGAGATAAGGGGTCAATTGGTTCTTGTATTTTTTGTAATACAGATTCGAGAATCTGTCAGGACCCGGGGCTTTAGAGGGTTTCAGATTTTTGATAACTTCGGCTACTTCCTCCGCTGTGAAATCCCTGCCCATTACCTCTCTATCTACCCCACTCATACTTGGTAGATTCGCGCCCTTCAGGAAATCCTTCAAGGCTCTCTCCGTATCAGAGGAGAGGATCACCTTCCCTCCATCATATAATTTTTCGTAGAAGTTCTTGAATTCACCTACTATATTCTTAGGGTTGGTAGAAAGTATTCCCGACTGTGTTCGTATGGCTTGGATATTATAATTCTTATCCTTGGGATTAATCAGCTTGGCCAATAGGGTATCTGGTTTGTTTGCTTTTCCAAAAAATTTCCTCTTTGACCAAGTCAGCGATTTCTCTGCCTGGGAGGTAAGGAGCAGATTCACTTTAATCTGTGTGTCTCTAATCTTTTGGAGGGTAGCTGTATCAGGAGACCTCTTATGCTGATCCCATAATGCTTTCAGTTTGTTCTGCCCCTCTGATTTTTGTATTTCTCTCTCTTGGCCGCCAGACTGATAAGAACCCCTCTTAATGTTGCTTTATGTGCCTCCCAGAGGGTGATGAGGGAGCAAACGCTTCCCTCATTTCACTAAAGAAATGTGTTGTCTCCCTTAATTTTCTCTTGCAATTCTGGTATTTTGAGTAAGGACTCGTTTAGTTTCCAGTTTGCTCCTGGTCTGTCCAGCTCCATTTGTGCACACCTTAGCTCTATGGGTTCATGATCAGACCACGAAATATCGTGGATCCCAGTATGGGAGATCTGTGGGATCAGTCTACTAGTGACAAAGAAGTAATCGATTCTGCTAAATGAGTTATGTGGGTGTGAGTAAAAAGTGTAATTTTTGTCTAAAGGATGTGCCTCCCTCCAGACATCGACCAACCCCAAGTCTCTTAGCCCATGTTCAAGGGCCTTTGGCCTTGCCGTTGTTCCAAGCCTGGCCCTGATCTGTCCAAGTCTGCATTCAACACAGTGTTAAAGTCGCCTCCCACTATTAGGGCACCCTTGGCATGTTTTTGGATTGTTGCGAAGGTTGCTGTATAAAAAGCTGAATCATGTCCATATATTGCCGCAATCGTGATGGGTTGCTGATTTATGGATCCTGCCAGCAGGAGGAACCTACCTGCCCTGTCTTTTTTCACTGTGCCCACCAGCAGTCCCACTCTATTGTGTATAAGTATTGCAACTCCGCGTTTCTTCTCCTTTGCGGAGGACAAAAACGTCTGTTTGAATTGCTTGTCAACATATTTCGGGAAGCTGGTGGTGCTAAAATGAGTCTCCTGTATTAGGACAATGTCAGCCCCTTTTCTCTTATAGTCAGTAAGAGACACCTTTCTTTTACGGGGGCAGTTTAACCCTTTTGCGTTATGAGAGATAAGTCGGTGTCATGGTGTGGGTCTGTTCTCACCTGTCGTCAATTTATTTTCCATGTATCAGCTTTAATTTGAGGGTATTCACATCCAAATTGGAGGAAGGGTTTAGGAATTGCATATTTTTAATATGTAGCCACCTCTTTTTCAAGGGACCAAAAGTAATTGGACAATTGACTCAAAAACTGTTTCATGGACAGGTGTGGGCTATTCCTTCGTTATTTCATCATCAATTAGGCAGGTAAAAGGTCTGGAGTTGATTCCAGGTGTGGCATTAGCATTTGGAAGCTGTTGTTGTGAACCCACAACATGCGGTCAAAGGAGCTCTCAATGCAAGTGAAACAGGACATCCTTAGGCTGTAAGAAAATCCATCAGAGAGATAGCAGGAACATTAGGAGTGGCCAAATCAACATTTTGGTACATTCTGAGAAAAAAAGAACGCACTGGTGAGCTCTGCAACACAAAAAGGCCTTGACATCCACGGAAGACAACAGTGGTGGATGATCGTAGGATCCTTTCTATTGTAAAGATAAACCCTTTCACAACATCTAGCCAAGTGAAGAACACTCTCCAGGAGGTAGGCATATCATTATCCAGGTCTACCATAAAGAGAAGATTTCACAAGAGCAAATACAGAGGGTTCACCGCAAGGTGCAAACTATTCATAAGCCTCAAGAATAGAAAGGCCAGATTAGATTTTGCCAAACAATATCTAAAAAAGCCAGCCCAGTTCTGGAACAGCATTCTTTGGACAGATGAAACTAAGATCAACCTGCACCAGAATGATGGGAAGAAAAAAGTATGGAGAAGGCTTGGAACGGCTCATGATCCGAAGCATACCACATAATCTGTAAATCACGGTGGAGGCAGTGTGATGGCATGGGCATGCGTGGCTTACAATTGCACTGTGTCACTAGTGTTTATTGATGATGTGACAGAAGACAGAAACAGCCTGATGAATTCTGAAGTGTATAAGGATATATTGTCTGCTCAGATTCAGCCAAATTCAGCGAAGTTGATTGGACAGTGCTTCACTTTACAGATGGACAATGACCCAAAACATACTGCGAAAGCAACCCAGGAATTTTTTAAGGCAAAGAAGAGGAATATTCTGCATTGGCCGAGTCAATCACCTGATCTCAACCCGATCGAGCATGCATTTCACTTGCTGAAGACAAAACTTAAGACAGAAAGACCCACGAACAAACAACAACTGAAGACAGATGCAGTAAAGGCCTGGCAAAGCATCACAAAGGAGGAAACCCAGCGTTTGGTGATGTCCATGCGTTCCAGACTTCAAGCAGTCATTGCCTGCAAAGGATTCTCGGCAAAGTATTACAAATGAACATTTTATGATTGTGTTAATTTGTCCAATTACATTTGAGCCCCTGAAATAAGGGGACTGTGTATGAAAATGGTTGCAATTCCTAAACGTTTCATACGATATTTTTGTTCAACCCCTTGAATTAAAGCTGAAAGTCTGCACTTCTATTGCATCTCGGTTGTTTCATTTCAAATCCATTGTGGTGGCGTACAGAGCCCAAATTATGAAATTGTGTCAGTGTCCAATTATTTCCGGACCTAAATGTATGTATGTCTGTAATAAATAAATAAATAAAAAATATATTATTATTACACACACTTGTTAGCACATTCACATGTCTTAGGCAGGTCTGCAACCCTGCCTTTCACCATTATCACCCAGCATACAGTGTTTCCACTGCAGCAAGGGATTCTGGGAAATTACATGCAAATGAGCACACCGTGTCACTTTTTGCCTGAAAAACCATTGTTACAAGGAGAACATATAAGCTAATGCTCGCTGTTAACACAGCTTTAAAGCACAGCTTGGGAATCGGATGCAAAGCCAGAGAAACCATGGTTTCCTGCCTAAGGCTATGGCCCCGCTCCCTCAGTCAGCGCGCCAGCACTGCAGACAGGCGGGGCGCTGACAGACACAGACCGCGATATGCGGTTTGTAGGGAGCGGGAGCCGGGGCTGGAGAGGGAGGGGCATGGTTTAAGCCGAGGGGGGCGTGGTTTAAGCTGAGGGACCCGCTACCCCCCCCCCCCCTCCACGGGCTCGGGCTGCAGCTGCAGGAGGGAGCTGCTGCCCTAGGTGTGTGATCGGCTGGGCTTGTACAGACAGCACTGGGAGAGGGACACTGTATCCGGCTGCAGCAGGAGACTAACTCACACGCTGACACTCATGCACTCACACACACACTCATGCACACACACACTCATGCACACACACACACAGGCAGGCACACACATACACACACACACACACACACACACACACAGGCACAGACAGGCACTCACGCTGCTTTCCCTCCACACTCTCCTCCCCGCTCCCCGAAGCCTCGCCTCCCCTCCTCCCGAAGCTTCCCCTCCTCCCGAAGCCTCCCCTCCTCATTGGCTCACAGCCACACCACGTGACACGTCGATGCTAGGAATTACAATTCTCTTGAATCCCCTAGCGGCTGACGCGTCACAGCGTGTAGTGAGCTGTGCCGTGAGGGGGGATCGGGACCGGCTCGGGAGGATTCCCCTGCTGGTGGGGAAAGCTCGTGCAGCTGCCCGCGCCGCCGGGCACAGCGGGTCCCAGCCCTAAGGGTGAGTCCCCAGTCAGCAATGTAGCACGCGCGCGCTGCACCGCGGTCTGGGGGAGAGGGAGCGTTTGCGACGGGAGGGGGCGTGGCGGTGAGTTTGCAGGGGCGTGGTCATGACCTCACGCAGCTGGTTTGCTCTCATTGGCTGAACCACCGGTGGGGCGTGGCCACGCCTCCGTCGCAAACTATGAGTTTAAATTTCCCTGCCTGCCTGAAAATCTGTTGCGCACCGCTGGGGAAAGCTGCGCGACAGGGTACTAACTGGGACCGGCTTGACTGGGGATGGCGGAGCTTGAACACACAGCGCACGCCGTAGAAGGGACTGGGGCCGCCCCTAAGACATGTAAATGTGCTCACAAGTGATCTTTTTATTTGCCATATGCAATATGGTGGAGGTTTCTTGTTGCCTTTTTCACCCACCATAACTCAAAACGTGGTGGTGGTGGTACTAAAACCCTCCACCATATAGCATATAAAAACATTACTTGTGAGCACATTTACAGGTCTGCAACTCTGCTTTTCACCATTATCACCAAGCATACAGTGTTTCCACTGCAGCAAGGGATTCTGGGAAATGACATGCAAATGAGCACACATTGCCACCTTTTGTCTCAAGCCCACATTACATGGACACCCTTAAGCCAATGCATGCTGCTTTAAACACAGCTTTTAAACATAGCCTGGGATGAGATACAAAGCCAGTGAAAACACTCGCAGACAAACTGTTTCGACCTTGTGGGTCATCAGTGTGAGGTTGGTTGTACTGGCTTTGTTTGTTTTGAGAGATGAGTAGGTCTTCACCACACATTACCACACATCTTGGGGGAAGAAAGACTGGGGGTGGGAGGGGAAGAGAGACACGGGAGGGGAGAGAGACCCCAGGGGGGGGGAGGAGGGGGGTTTACTGCCTGTGTGGGGGAGCTGGAGGGGGGGGGGGCTGCTGCACTTACCTTGTAGTTGGAAACACAATGGAGCAGCAGCAGGCAGGTTCTCTCCTTCAAGCCTTGCTGGAGTGACGTCAGGGACCCCCCAGCTCCGAACGTGTGTGATGTCACCCTACCTTGCCCTCAGAGACCGCGAGAGCCAAGGCCCGCCCCGTAGTCAGGCAAGGGAGCCAATGAGAGCCCAGGCCCGCCCCGCAGTCAGCCAATGAGAGAGCTTGACAGGCAATGACGGCCAATGAGATTGCACACAAACACACAGACAAACAGATTTTGAGTTTTATATATATAGATGAACTTCCTGGCACAATTGAAGGAGTCTGTTACTTGCTCCTGGGAGAAGGAGCATTTCTTTGGAGAGTTATTTGGCAAACGAAAGGCATTACTATGGCATGAGCCTGATGTATCCATGTTATGTAAAGTTTACATATTGGACCAGTGTCCTTTTGTGAGAACGTGTACTATACAAATCTAATTAAAAGCAATCGGTTGTGACTGTTGCTGTAATGTGTACGGTTATTAACTTTACACATGCAAATAAAATTAAAACGTTTGTTTTATCTGATACCCATCTCCTTTAGGAGACGGAGGCACGCCTCTATCCTCTATCTCTGATCTGGGGAAAGAACTGAGAGTAGAGGAAGTCTATACTACCAACGGGAGAGGGAACGACCTGCAACAGGCATCAAATGTGCATGTGGACAAGCCTTCCTCATTGGAAGATGGTTTAACTGATCCACCAGCAAAGAAAGTAAGGATAACTGTGAATTAATCTATGAAACTGGTGCACAGAAAACAAGAACAACAATTGTAAATGCTTTGAAACAAACTTTTTAGTAGTTCTGATGAGACTTTACCCAAAATACTGTTCATGATATTGTATGTCTTTATTTATATAGCGCTGTCACGTACGACCCCCCTGCTAGCACGCGACCTGCATACGGGACAAGGGTTAATACCAACGCTTGCAAGCGCACCCACTCTTCACCCCCTCAGAGGTCCCTCAAATGAGTTGTATCTCTCCCCAAGCCGTCCCAATATACCACCGCCACGAACAGCACACAAGTGAGCACGTGACTTTAGAAATGCAACCAGGGTTATTACACAAGGCTACTCTAGCAACCCCCCTTTCTCCTCTGCAAGGAACCAGCGAGTTAGCATTAACCCCCTACTCAATTACACATCATAACCATCCACTGCCACCACCTGATGTTATGCAGATATGATAAAAGATCTTAGACTAAAATATCCGCCAGGTCCTCAGGTCCCTGTTTATTATAGGAAAAACTATGCACTCTAACACAAAATCAGCTGTAGTAACATGTGCCCGAATTTGTAAGTTATTCTCTCCAAAGCGCGCATTAGTTCGTTCAGAGCCCAAAGCATTGCTTATTAAATGTTTTAATATATATAAAAATACAGTGCTTAAATTTCAGAAAAGGTATTACAAAATAAACATACAGTTATTACAATATAAGGCAGAACAGCTTCTTAAAATAAAATGATAAACATAAAAGAAAATCTATACTTCACCACATGACATAGATTTTCCCCCAGAGAGGTCACTGGTAAGAAACATTGAAATATCCCGTATCCGGTCTCAAAATACTCCTGTGGATATCTACCCCCCACCACACTTGCTCAGCCTTAAATACAGTTATTTCCCATTGAACACAACCTAAACCCAGCCCCTGTCATAAATCAGTGGTGAGGTTGACAGTCTTCCCCAGAGTAAAACTCCTCCCACCCCAGGACGTTTAAAAACTGCTTTTCCTATCTAAATAACTTCAGTTCAGTAATACTTAGTGGCACGCAAGACATATTAATACATTCCGGTACTCATGACGCTCCCAATGAGACTAAATATTACCGTGTAATACTAAAAGTAAGAGAGATATTAATATCTGGCTCTTAGTACCTGCTAGACGTCGTGTCTGTAATCATTTATTTGCGACTCGGTCCAATGGATACACACGTAACTTTTAGCATGTTCAGCTGAGGACATCTCATGATATTCTTATTTAATATGGTCACTCATTCTGATACCTTCTGTAGCCACACCGCTGGCCCCCATAAAACCCCTTGTCAAAAAATGCTTTGAAGCTGGGCCTCCTGTGTAGAGAAGGTTTGTCACAGGTGCTATATTTCACACCCAATGCTCCAGACATGGGCCTAGCAGTCTCTACCAGCAATATACACTTGGCCTGCAAATTAGGCATTAACATACACCAAACCCCCTCTTTACTTTTCACACCCAACTTCAATCAAGCCTTTTGAAGCCCAGATATTTCTGAAAAGACACCACACATATTTGTATTTTCCTAAAACTGTAGCTCATTAACCCCTTAATTCTGAAAAGACACCACACATATTTGTATTTTCCTAAAACTGTAGCTCATTAACCCCTTAAGCCCCAGAGGGATTAAAAATATCCAATATCTCATGACATTATCATGACAAGCGCCATTAATATATATAGCGCTTCACAGTAGTACACTTGACAATCCATATAAATAACTACAAATCATCATCATGGGAATAAGTGTATCAGACATAAAAGTAACATTGTGGAAGAGGAGTCCCTGCTCCGAAGAGCTTACAATCTAATTGGTAGGGAGAACGTACAGAGACAGGAGGAGGAATTCTGCTAAGTGTGTCTGCAGGGGTCCAAGCTTTATGTATCATGTATAGTATTAGCCACAGTGCTACTCGTATGCTTCTTTAAGCAAGTGTGTCTTAAGGTGGTGTATAGAGAGGGTGCTAGTCGGGTATTGAGGGGAAGGGCATTCCAGAGGTGTGGGGCAGTCGGTGAGAAGAGTTTGAGGTGGGAGAGGGCTTTAGATACTGTACAAAGGGGGTAGAGCAAAGACATCCTTTAGCAGAACACAAGAGTCGGGATGGTGCATAGCGAGAAATTAGGGCTGAGATGTAAGGAGGAACCCTGCTAAACTAAAGTTATCCAGAAGATTAAAGGATTCACATAGAGATTTATATTTTTAGGAATACAATATCCCCCTGCTGCCGGTTTGCCACTTCCATTTGCATTTAACATTCCACATTTTCATATTGCAGAAAAAGAAGAAGAAGAAAAAGAAAGGCGCCAACAATAATTCCCACACTCAAAATTCATTGGCATCGGTTACTTCTAGTTTGGAAAGTTGCAGCTTTGAAGAAAAACCGAGAGATGAAATGGTGTCCCAAGATGATCTGACCAGCAAGAAAACTGCTCAGAGTGAAAACATCAGCCCCTCACCTTCCAGTCAAAATGATATTCCAGTGATTCATACCAAAACTTCACTCCATGGTGCTGACAAAAACTCTGCGGTAATGCACACAGCACATGAAGATCTGAAGGTCACATTACATTCTGAATGCAGGACCAATATTCCGAGTGCAGAGGAAAATACTACTTCCACACCGGTTCAAAAAGAAGCAGAATGCCCCGAATCGGCTGAAGAAAAACGTAAAGATGATACTCCCAGTGAGAATGATCTGAAATGTCAAACTGAAGATGGAAATGGTAATCCCAAGGAAGCCACAAAGAAGAACACGATATCTAAAAAAGGGAACAACAAAAAGGAGGCTTCCAGTCATGCTAATCCAGAAGATACCACTGCTGTCAAGGAGCAGAAGGAAACAGAATCTCAAAATAAGAATGGCAAAAAAAATCAGAAAACCAAAGGACCTCCAGAAAGGAAGACTTCTAGCAATGTTAATCTAGAGAACAGAACTGCCACAGAGAAGCAAAATGATAAGGAATCTAAAAATGAGGCTGAAAACCTCAAGCAAGCTACTGAAAAGGAGACTTCTAGTGACATAAGTGTAGAAAGTGCCACAGAAACAAAGCGAGAAATGGAATCTAAAAATAAGAACAAAAACGAGAGCAGCAGGGAAGCTCCGGTAAGTAGCACCTCCAGCAACTCGAATCCAGAGGCCACCACGACCTCCAACACGCAAACGGCAAAGGGATCTAAAAACAAGAAAAACAACAAAGCCAGTGAGAGCCACAAGGAAGATCCCAAAAACAAAACCACTGAGAGCCACAAGGAAGATCCCAAAAACAAAACCACTGAGAGCCACAAGAAAGATCCCAAAAACAAGACTGTGGATTCTGAGGCGAATAAGAGGAGCCAATTCGATTCTAACAAAGTAAGGAGGGGATTCAAGCGCCATTGTGTTGTTGGCAAAAATTACCATAGACCTGTTGCCTGTTACACTGCTTCTATTTTATGACCCAGCTTATAAAATGTAAAAGTAATTCGTCACTTGTTGGGCTTTCCACTAATTCCCAAACTCTATGATAAATCATGCTGCACCATTGTCAGGCTTCTACACTGAATCGCATCTCTTCTATGGTCAACATAAAGTATTCACATGAACATGTCTGATATATTGGCAACACAATATATGTACTTGAACACAGGTTATTCACATGTAGTTTATTCACTGTATAAACATGACACCACTTCCACCCCTGATTTGAGTGTAATAACATCTTCACACAGAAGGACAACGTGGAGAAACAGGAGAAGAACCAACTGGAGGGAGCGGCGGGTGAACGCGCCTCAAGCGGCAAAAATGCACAAAATCCAGAGCCCGCAAACAAACAAGCAGATTACATAAGGTAAGGGTACAAATACAGGGCTTTATAATGTGTAATGTAGTTTGGTAGTGTCCCCGATACTTCATGGGCTGTGATAACTTTGAATGGACAATCCTATTAATTGTACAAGGTTTTGTAGTGCATACGCCTTGGAGATTGCAGAGGTCTCGTCATCCGGTGTTTCTAGTGCTCCAGAAATAACCTGATTTGCTATTCCATAAATTACGATGGAAAATGCAATACTGCATTACTGGAATCTGTCTTTGCTCTGGAAAAAAACAGGAATAACCATTTGATAAATCATACCTAGGGTTATCAATGCCCATCAACTCTCAATTTGTATAAATCCTAAAAACACAAATTGCATTGGACGTATAGTATACAGGCTGGTGAAAAAACATGCACTTGCATCTTACTTGTTTTTAAATGGTTTAGTAGCTGGCACATAATTAGGGAAAATTCTGTTTCTTCTTTTTATAATTGCTGATAATATTGGAGGGTAAAGCTTTTGTAGTTTACTGTATCTTAAAAATGGAAGTGTCACTCCTTCTTATTATATTTAACCATTGTTATATATATCTATATCTCTCACCCGACTGAACGCCTGGTATAGGCCCTGATGAAGCAGACCGAAACAAGCGTTCAGTCTGGTAATGTTGTTGATATTATGATACGTTCATACACCATTACTTTTTGTAAATGTACTTTTTACGTGCGCCTAATTCATGCTACGTTGTGATATATGTATATGTTTTCAATGATTTTGCTAAAGATCTGAGCGTAAGGCCGGGAACTGAACCCTCAAGCTCATGCGTTCCAGACAAGCAGCTTAACCACTGTTCTGTGTCTCATCTTCAATAATGATTTTTATCATAATCATGTTTGTGGGGTTTGGTGCCTAATCTAGAGTTTTATAAATGCAGCTAATGCCATTAAAAACCTTAAAGTATTAAATAACTATATGTTTCTATTTGCCTTTGGTCTTGTCAACTGTTCTATAAATATCAAACCTCAGATACTTAACGAGATGTATTCATGTTCTCTTTTGTCTCTAGATCAGTAAATCCAGCAGACCTTGTTACTGTCTATTTCCATGTCATTGTTTCCAAGGACTTCAAGCTTAATTCTGAAAAAGATGGAGTGATCGTGAGAGCAGGAGGAATGACAGGGTATAAGGATTGGAAAGATACTGTCTGTCAGATGGTTTTCACCAGGTAAATACCTCAATCTAGCCCACGTATGAAGATACTGGAGTGGGGCACACTGGTTATTGGGGAATAAAGACTTGCTACAAATATGTCAGTAGAAAGTTGGAGTAAGATATGGCTCTTATACATTTTGGATGTTCTCTATCAAAGCCTCTCAGCTGCAAAACTGGTGATGAGGGGCCGGCAAAAACAGCCCCAAATTTATCACAGAAAAATATTCCGATTGATTTCAATAGACATGGTGTCTGATAAATCTGGTGCTTGTTTCTATAACTCGGTTTATTAGGAAGCAGGCTAATGATAAATGAGCCACATAATGGAGAGATCTGCTTTTATATGTTGCTTTTACCTTCTTTAGGGATCTGAAAGAGCATGGGTTGCTGTATGAAGGCCAAACTAACATTCCTAAGCAGAATCTGGATACATACATCCCATATAAATATGTGGTTTTGCGTAGCAAGAATATCAAGGAAGCTGAGTACGAGTACATTTACAAGCTTGATCATACAGAGGGGACTCATGTAAATCGTTGTCTGCACATACCATCAGAAAGTGTCTGTCAAAGAGGTAAGATGCAACTATTTATAACGCTTACGTAGGGGGAATTTATACATATGATTCTTTGATGGTTGTGCACTAGGTGTAGTTTGTACTGTATGCATTCAGTATTGTTTGTATAATGTATGCCTCAACCAGAGAAAAAGGAAGCCGTTTACTGTATTGTGTTGTTTTTTTTTTGTGTGTCTAAGAATAATATTTCTTGGTTTGTGTGAGATTTACAAATGAAAATATTCAATTCTTTACATAAGCAACTAAAAAGTATGATTCAGAATACAAAAGTAGTCCTTTTATTAATTGAACAGAACAATTCTAGTTTGTCTGGAAGTTTAAGTGTGTTATTCTTCTTTGGCAGAACTAACATTTCTTCTTTTGCTTTTCAGAATGGCACCAGTACGATGACATTGCGTGTTTGAAACAAAACAAAAACATACTAGACCATTTGAAAAAATTTATTGGATTGAAAGATCAAAAAAACCGTGACATCTTTAATGGGAAAATGATCGCAGCAGAAGTCATGCTACAGAGCGTCTTCAGCATTCTCACCACCTGTGATGCCATCAACGTGTCAAATTTTTTTAGTCAACTCAAGCAGTTTTGTCTGGTGACTACGAAGTCCCTGGTGTTTGAAGAAAGGCAGAAGCCTTGGACATCTCATAATTTTGGAAAGTTGGAGGTATTCTTACAAAGTACATACCAATGTTGCCTTTGGTTAGTGCTGAAGTATTAAACATGAAAGTTTCTCATTAAGTATTTAATCTGATTTCCAAGTACAATATGCTTGAACTAATTTGACAAAAAACACTTAAATTAATTGTAACTTTTATAGAATTCTGCGATAATTACAAATTATCTCAAAGGCAAAATGGTTTCAGACAAAGCATATTTTGTGATGGACCAATTCATCTATCTATATATTTCTCAAACCGTCGTATGCCTGTCTGTCTGTCCTGTCCCTAGGGGCAATCACACTGGACCTTTGGCCCGTCACTCCGCCTCAGGCCAATGAGAAGGCTCCCTTGGCCCGCCCGCCCCCGCACACCTCTCATTGGCTTGAGGCGGAGTAAAGTGCACACACACATACACACACCTCCCTCCTCCTCCCGCCCAGGTAAGTCACACCACTGCGCGTCCCGCCTCAACTTATGGCACCAGTAACTCACGTATTTCAGGCGCGCAACCTCGCACCTCAGGCCAGGACCCAGGCCCACACATGGCGCTTCCTGCCGCCGCCTGCACGTGCCTCAGTCAGCCGGACGACACATCGGGGGACCAAGCGATCGCCCGGGGGGGGAGTCGAGTACCAAACAAATCCCAATCTCCAACGGGTAACTGGCTGGCGAATGAACGGTCAACGGGGAGGACCGTGTAGGGGGGGCGAAGAGCGAGCACAGGGACCGGGGGGTGGGGGGGCAAAGAGCTATTCACGGGGAACGGGGGGTGTCTGAAGATCGATCCGGGGAAGTGGGGGGGCGAAGATCGATCCCCTTGAAAAGGGGGGCGAAGAACGAGCCCCAGATCTATCGGGGAACCAAGAAGGGGAGCGGCCAGCATCCTCCCCATCAGGTTGGCCAGACTCCTGACGGGGGTTTGGGAAGGGGCATTCGTATACATAAATTATAACATATATATAAGGTGTCGCCCCTGCTCTCCACCCCCCCGCCCCCCACTCCCCTTTCCCCCCCCATGGTCCCTTTTCCCCCCACTCCCCTTTCCCCCCACACTCCCCTTTCCATTGCCTTCCCCTCCACCCCGGCTACCTTTTCTCCACCCCCACTAAACCCTTTCCCACCCCCTCCCCCTCACCAAACCACCCTTTCCCACCCCCCACCTTCCGTTTTCTCACCACCCCACTCCCTTTTTCCCACCCCCCACTATCCCTTTTTCCCCCCCCCCCTCCCCTTTTTTCCACCCACACCCCCTTTCCCCCCCCCAGTCCCCCCCCCACTCGCCTTGCCCCCCCACTCGCCTTCCTGCCCTCCCTTCCCGCCTCTGTCCTTTTTACCAACCCCCCCCCCGCACTCTAGCCCTTTCACCCGCCCACCCGCCTCTGCCTTTCACCTGCCCTTACTCCGGCCGCCTCTGCCTTTCACCCACCGCCTCACAGCCACTGCACGCACTCAACAGACACCCGCCACACGACACATACCTGCCGCCACACACACTTGCTGCCTCCCGCCCCTACGCACCGACATCACTGACCCACCGCCTCACACCCTAGCAGGACCCCCACTCACAGACAGCACTCGCAACCCACGCGCCACCCGCCGCCTCACACCCTAGCAGGACACACGCCTCACATTTTCACATCTGTTATGTCACCAAAATATACATTGTACTGTGGTGTGTTTTCAATTAACCATTTTTAAACAACATCGTATTACATTTTATTCCATCTTTCTTTTCAACATTATTATCCAACCTTTACAACAAATAGTCACTTATTGTTCCACGATTTATAAATAATACTACCTATTACGCATTTACATCCCGGGCAACGCCGGGTCTCTCAGCTAGTAGTTAATATATCAAAGATTTTCTGGTTTTATTTAAATATCAATATGACGGTTTCCAATATTTCTGATTATTGTCTTCTATTGAAAACCATTTTAAAACCATGACCCTTCCCTTTTCTAAAATAGGTGGATAATTTAATTTTAAAGTTCCTGGATAAAATATGTCAACCCTTCATCAACCAGAATGTGCCACCAGAAAATGTCATTATAAATAACAGACTGGCAGCAGGAATAATCTGTCTCCTAGTATGTGACACCAACACACTTCCTACCACCAAGAATCAGCTTGCACAACTCTGCAGTGTTCTGTGTTTGGAGGAGATGCCCAGAAAGAACTTACTTGGTGAACTTGAAAACATGAAGATACTTTTCTCCTCTTTTAAAGGGTATGTTTTTAATGTGTAATTAATGGAAGAGACCTCATTAAATGTACGGATAAGTAAAATGCTGGTAACCCTAGTTAAGGTACAAATAATATATATACGTTTTGTATTGCTTTGATTTGTACAAAGAGTTGTTTTTTAGTACAAATTAGAATTTAATCTATGTTGTGCATAACTTACAATTGAGGTATTTTAGCACCTAGAGCAGGGGTGCGGAACATCAGGCCCGAGGGCCGTATAAGGCCCCCGAAATCATTTGGTCTGGCCCTGCTAAGGCAACTGCTATAACCGGGGTCACGGTAATTTTTAAAAAATGGCCACTGCGCGCCCGATCGGGAGGTGGTGTGAGGCACCGGCAGCCCTACGCGATCCCTAGCAGCCACCGTACTTCCCCCCGCAGCAGTCCCCGCACTTCCCCAGCAGTTCCCCCCTGCGCTTACCCCAGCAGCCGCCCTACACGATCCCCCCCAGCAGCAGCAGCAACTACCAGAGGTAGGGGGGGGGGGGATCTGCATGCCTGTCTGTGTCTGTATGGCCCACGAACAATGTTATAAATATCCAAATGGCCCTTGACAGAAAAAAGGTTCCCCACCCCTGACCTAAAGCATAGGGAAATAAAATGACACTGAGCAGGTCTCACATTGGATCTCCCACTTCAAAGGCCTGTGACATAATCGTACTGCTCTTTTACCCTCATCAAGACACTGGCCTCAGCTTTTTTTTTTTTTTTTATTGAATAGTCTTAAATATTTTCACCAAATATTTTGTAGCTGTTGATGTACATATAACCACACATCTTTATCTTACATTTAGTATGCACAGATTTCTATCTTGTTGAGCACATATTTCTTTCTAATTACAGAACGGAAGTTTACGTGAAACTGTTCTGTCAAAGATGCCTTGATGAAGATGTTGATCACTGGGTGTGGGTCCTACCTGTACTACATACGTTTTCAGATTCCTCCAATCCAGACGATTCTCAGATGGAGACAAAGCCCAAACCAGAAGAAATTTGGGCAGGACTGGAGGGACTTTTGTATGAAAAATTATTAAATAGATGTCAAACCTACAAAAGGTAGGTTTGGCAGAAACCTTGTTGTTCAAGGTCACATGCATAAATTATGTGATATGTAAAGTATTATTTTATTAAATCCGGTTTATTGGTTGAGTGGATTATGGGGTCTTAAATGTGAATCAATTAGTCAGTTACTTTTGATGTGACGAATAGCCAATAAAAGTAAAAAATAATCTTATTGTAAGTGCAATAGATATTACTTTGTCCAAGATCAGGGTTCAGTAATCCTATTTCTAATGCTTTTCAGTTACTGAACTTTTTACTCTTTCATCTCAACCGTAAATGAAAAGGTCTTCTCTGTGTATTCTAAAAACCTTCCCTTTTTATCAGTGATCTTCAATTCATGATACGTAAGAAACATTTGCTGCAGTCAGACAGAACCTTGATCCGATCCTGGCTGTGTTTGGTTCCAGTTGAACTCATGCCTACGTTTTTGGAGAAAGTACCCCAAACGTTTCTGGATGTCCTTACAGCATGTTGTTACAAATTCCAGAAGGTCCCCGTTTATATTAATATTGAGGTTTGTTTTTCTAAGATATTTGGGGGCATTTACATTAACCAGATTTTAGAAAATAATCCATACATTACCCAGTTGCTATATTTTAAAAACAGACTTCACAAAAGACCTTGCATATATTCTTTACATCAGATTATTCTATTTTTCTAAGTAGACTGGCTTTATGGGACATACTATAGTACATTATTGACATTACAATAGCAGGCTGCAAATTTATCTTTCTTTTGTGCCTTTATAGAAAGTGGGAGCTGTTTTAAAAGAACTGTTGAAGATGATGCAAGATCTTAAAGACAGGTAACTATTTGTGTTTTGTTGTTGTTGTTGTTGTTGTTGTATTACTTTGTCTCCTAGTTTTCTTTCCTAACACTTTTCTATTCTTGGTCATCATGTTTAGGTCTCCTCAGGCAGTCTCATTTCAGGTGTGTTGCAATACCAGCCTTAAACTTCACAGTATTATCTGCACGAACACGACATTGATGAAACATTCTGAGCTCCCGGCCCTGTCTGCTCAGATCATCCTAAATCTACTGACCTCTGCTGGTCTAGAGGTGAGTGTTTCCTGCAACAGTTAATCTAGTTTGAGTTCTATATTTTATTCTCTCTCCTTATAACGTGTACGTCAGATAGTAGCAGCATGTTGCATGCTGTATCTATTTTTGCAGGGAACTTGTAATGAAACACGTTACAACTTAGAAGCTTCTGAGTAGAGTGGTTTAATAACATTCACTATAATGTACAAGTATAATGACGCTTTGAAACTGTTTGTTTTGGTTTCCTAGGGCACGTGTAATGAAGTGCAATCTCGGGTGTCCGTGATCGAAAATATTTTGCAAAATACGCTGAATTTGACTAGAAAATGGTTTCAAACACACTTCGGGCACAAATTTCCATACCGTTATTCGTCACTATTTTATGAGGAGTTACAGGTACGGTAGGAGTCTTGCGTCATGTAATTTGTCAAGTATTGTTACGGGTTGTTTAATTGTTATCAGCACATATTCAGTTCCACATTTGCCTCCACTGCACCTTGTTCCTGCGGCACTTGGAACTTATTACAATTTCTACAAATGTGCTTCTTTTTAGCGTTTAAGAAACGTAGATTCATTGTTGGTTGTGATGCTTATTTAGGGAACACCAAACTGTGTCAATTTCTCCAGGACCAGAACTATTAGGACTTTGAGTTAGATTTTACTAATGAACTAGCTGATGTACCCGGCGTTGCCCAGGATGTAATTTTGGTGGGGCCGGCGACAGGGTTGGGTTTCCCTCCCCTCCCCCCCTCCCCCCCCTTCACAGCTAGGCAGTGGCGGGTCAGTCAGGGTTGTAATCCCCCCCCCCCCTTCAGAGCTCAGCGGTGGTGGCTTACTGGGGGGAGGGGTGGGGGGGGGAGGGCGGGAGCGTAGTGATTTCAGTGACGGGCGGGAGCAGGGCCGCCAACAGAAATCATGGGGCCCAGGACAAATGAAAGGAGCAGGGCACCCCCCTCCCCCAACCCATAGTGCACCCCTCCCCCAACCCATAGCGCAGCTACCACGAAAAAATATTTTTTAGCGCACAACTTTTACTTAACTGTTTTTGTATGGTGATAACAGGAAAAATTACACTGCAACCTGTTTATTTTTATATTTTCAACAAAAAAGACAGGTGACAGTGTGCCTGCCTGACTGAGTGGTGACAGTGACTTGACAGTGAGTGGGTGACAGTGACTGGATGGGTGACTTGACGGTGACTGAGTGTGGTGGGGTGACGGTGGGTGACAGTGGGTGGGTGACTTACCTTGACCGGGTGGGTGGTGCTTCCTGCCGGCAGACGCTTCCCTTCATGGCCCTGATATCCCCGTTGCAGCTGCCTGGGACAGGAGGAGGTGGGCTGGGGGGGGGGGGGGGGGGGGGGGCGCAAGGGTGGCAGGCTGGGGCAGGAGGCCTTCCCCTCCGTTCCTCGTTGGGAGCGAGGGGGAGGAGCGGGAGGTTGGCGGCTGGGAGAGGGTAGAGGAGCGGGAGGTTGGCGGCTGGGGTAGGAGGGCTGCGCCTCGCTTCCCCTCCATCCGGGAGCCGGTAGGAGGGTGCAGGGCGGCGCATGTGAGGGGAAGTGAGGCTGATGGGGAGGTTGCGGATTGGCCGGGTTTGGGTGAGGCGGGGGGGGGGGGTAGTTGTGCGGCTGGGGATGTTGCGGAGCATGAAGGTTGCGGAGCGGAGAGAAGCGCCGGGATTGGCTGAGGCACGCCAGGGGTAGTTTGGGTGGAGGTGATGCATATTTGGCTGAGGCAGGTGAAAACGGTGTGGCTCTCACACGTGGTGTGAGGAGGCTGATGAGAGCCGTGAGCCAACCCATCTGCACAAACTACCCCCCGCCTCACCCAAAACCGGCCAATCCGAACCTCCCCATCAGCTCACTTCCCCTCACATGCCCGCCCGCACCTCCTACCGGCTCCGGATGGAGGGGAGCGAGGCGCAGCCTCCTACCCCAGCCGCCAAACTCCCGCTCCTCTACCCTCTCCAGCCGCAACCTCCCGCTCCTCCCCCCTCGCTCCCAACGAGGAACGGGAGGGAAGGCCTCCTGCCCCAGCCTGCCACTCTTGCCGCCCCTCCCCCCCCCCCCCCCCCCCCAGCCCACCTCCTCCTGTCCCAGCAGCTGCAAAGGGGATATCAGGGCCATGAAGGGAAGCGTCTGCCGGCAGGAAGCACCACCCACCGGTCAAGGTAAGTCACCCACCCACGGTCACCCACCGTGGGGATGTTGCAGAGCGGGTGGGTTTGGGTGAGGCGGGGGAGTTAGTTGTGCAACTGGGAAGGTTGCGAAGCGACCGTGTTTCTGTGAGGAATTGGGGGGGGGGGGGGGGTGGTGAGGATGAGTCGGCTGCGGATCGGCCGTGTTTGGGTAAAGGGCGGGCGGGGGGTAGTTGTGCGGCTGGGGATGTTGCGGAGCATGAAGGTTGCGGAGCGGAGAGAAGCGCCGGGATTGGCTGAGGCACGCCAGGGGTAGTTTGGGTGGAGGTGATGCATATTTGGCTGAGGCAGGTGAAAACGGTGTGGCTCTCACACGTGGTGTGAGGAGGCTGATGAGAGCCGTGGGGGGGGGGGGGGCGAGAGAGCACCGTTCAAATAGAGCCGCGGGGGGGGGCGGACCGACGGACCAATCAGATTGGCCAGAGGCAGACTGACGGACCGATAGACCAATCAGATTGGCCATAAGAACAGCAAACATACAACGTTTTCAATTATATTTATATAGATATAGATAGAAGATAGATAAAAGATAAATAACTTGCAGTGAACATTTTTTCCTCAGCTTCTGTTTTATTGTGTACTTTCTGTATTCTTCTCATAATTACAATAGGTGTAATGCAATTCTGTGATTATAAAACACTCGGTGAATGTAGTTTTTAACCAAAGTCTTTCATTTTAGGTTTGGAATCGATTTCTGATTGGTGGTGAAAATGTGACTGACCAGTGGAAGGAAAGTCTTCTCAGTGATTTGGTCAGGAAAATTAAGCAGGTAACTGTTGTAAGAGAAGCGATCTCATGCTTTAATATTAGTTTATTTTATGACATTTATGTATTTTGCTTTGTTTTTCACAGGAAGAACCTAAAGATCAGATTCAGATTTACTGTAGAGAGCAAACACAGTTTAAAAAGCTTCATGTGTCCATAGGCAAATGCTTTGAGGATTGTGCCATTGGAGCAGTGCATTCGGCATGCCAGGTAAAACATCTATTATCCATGTTGTATTACTTTGAATAACATACTTTTGTGATCAGGTTGGTGATGGCAGCAGTCAGTTTTCTTTTCTATATAATAATTATTAATAACAGAGATTTGAAATTAAATTATTACTATTTACAGAGTGCTTTTACTGATTACATAATATATCAAAATATAAATTGATTTATACAATAGGATACAGTGATTTATACAATGTAACTTGGTACCCACAGCATGGGTAGGTCTCTCTGGAAGTAGAAGCATAAAATATAAAACCTTGTAACATTTGACAAAGTTTTATGCAAGTACTCGCATACATTATGTGAGGGATCTTTGAAACTTTGTTTCAACATCAACTGTTCATATTAAAGCAGCAAAACATGTGAAATCTTTTATATGGGGTTTTCAAAATAAATCGGTTTTGTAGTATTGGATACTTGCTGCATTTAAAAAAAAAAAAAAGAAAAAATCAACCCTTCATGCCATTTTTTTTTAAAGGAGTTTTTAAAGCATCCTTTGATTTCTATAGTAGGTTTAACACATCTAGCAGTGCAAGATCTTTGTAACACTTTCCGTTTGCGCTAATTTGTTGCTAATGTTCCCAGCAGTTTGAGCTGCAAACTGTAACAATAGTTAGTAATAGGATACATTGTAGCTGCTGAGTTGCATTGACTGAAGGATGATTGAAACTGAAAGGCAGGCATTACGTTAGGCACACAATCAGAATTTTGACAGATTTCGAACAGGAGCACCAAATGATTGCCATTTTAGCTAAGAATGTAGAGTTATACATTCACATGCTTTACATATACAAATAAGTTTAAAAAAAAGGGGGGGGAGAAATGTAGTACTTCTGATTTAATCCGCTCATAGTGCAGTGGGCACAATATTTTCTTGGTGTTATTAAAAAAATAATGTAACATTCCCAAAATCACAACAAGCTGATAATGCAAATATCATAATCTGCAATCATGTGTTTTACATCATTACTTTGATTTGGTACTAGCTGAGAGACCCGGCGTTGCCCGGGATGTAATGTTCCCGCTCCTCTCTCTCTCCTCTCTTCTCCCCCCTCTCTCTGTTTGTCCCCCATTCACATCAATCCAGTCCCCCCCCTCCCTCCTTTACAGCTCTGTTTGTCCCCCTTTACAGCTTCATGCAGTGTGTGTGCGTCAGTCATTATGTGTGCGTCAGTCAGTCACTGTGTGTGTGCGCGCGCGCGTCAGTGAGTGTGACGCAGAAACACAAACACACACACACAGACTGAAGCACACACACACAGTCAGTGTGTGCGTGTGTGTGTGCCTCAGTCAGTGTGTGCGTGCGTGTGCGCCTCAGTCAGTGTGTGCGGCAGTCAGTGTTTGTGTGCGCGTCAGTCAGTGTGTGCGTGCATGCGGCAGTCAGTCAGTGTTGTGTGTGCGTGCGTCAGTCACTGTGTGCGTGTGTGGGGGGAGGGGGGTGCGTCAGTCAGTGTGTGTGTGTCAGTCAGTGTGTGTGTCAGTCAGTGTGTTAGTCAGTGTGTGTCAGTCAGTGTGTGTGTGTGTGTGTGTGTGTGTGTGTGTGTGTGTGTGTGGGTGTGTGTGTCAGTCAGTGTGTGTGCGTCAGTCAGTGTGTGTGTCAGTGTGAGTGTCAGTCAGTGTGTGTGTCAGTGTGAGTGTCAGTCAGTGTGTGTGTGTCAGTGTGTCAGTCAGTCAGTGTGTGTGTGTGTGTGTGCGCGCGTCAGTTAGTCTGTGTGTGTGTGTGTGTGTGTGTGTGTGTTTGTGTGCGTCAGTCAGTGTGTGTGCGTCAGTCAGTGTGTGTGTGTGTGTGTCAGTCAGTGTGTGTGTGTGTGTGTGTGTGTGTGTGTGTGCGTGCGTCAGGGTGTGTGTGCGTGTGGCTGTCAGGGGTTGTGTGCGTGCCGCTGTCAGGGGTTGTGTGCGTGCGTCAGTACGTGTGTGTGTGCGTGCGTCAGTGAGTGTGTGCATGCGTCAGTCAGTGTGTGTGCGTGCGTCAGTCAGGGTTTGTGTGCGTGCGCCAGTCGGGGTTTGTGTGCGTGAGTCAGGGTGTGTGCATGCGTCAGTCAGGGTGTGTCTGCGTGCCTGTCAGGGTTTGTGTGCATGCGTCAGTCAAAGGGCAGACGCGGGGGGGGGTGAAGGGTAGGGGGTGGGGGTGAAGGGCAGGGGTGGGGGTGGGGGTGAAGGGCAGGGGT
>WSYH01002107.1:43807-96087 GCA_036426205.1 Ascaphus truei | reverse complement strand
AATTGACGAAAATCGCGCCAAAAACAGCCGCTAGATGGCGAGCGCGCCTTTCTAAATTCGGCTATTTTTCAGACTGGCGAGATGTAGTTTCTCGCCAGCCGCGCGGCGAAATTTTGAAATAGAAAAAAAAAAATGGCGCGTTTTCCCTAACTCGCTATTTTCAGCTGTTTTTAGCGCGATTTTCTCCTAAAAATGGCGAGATTGCAAATAGCGCTGCTCTCTGCATGAGGCCCTAAGTATCTTTTTAGATACCAGTACAGATTGTTTTTATACACCAATACCGAGTATCTTTCTACAACAATGCCGAGTATATTTATACAGCTCCTGCCTCACGCAGCAAAGCAGCAACATATTACAATTAAATGTTGGGGTTGGGAGGTGATGAGGAGTTCAGCAGCGAGGGTCTGCAGCTGGTATTATTGTGTGTGTGGGGGGGGGGGTCCCAGTATTGGAAACCTGGCTGTGTTAATTTCCAGAGCGCGACACAAACAGTAATGCTAATTAAGTCAGTAAGTTTAATCCAATGCGATTTTGACCCCTTTATAAATAAATAAGTGGGGGGCTGGAACTACTGACATTTTTTTATTAATTTCCACCCCACTTTAGTCCCTCTTACTTTCCGGGGGAGACCCGCTTGGTAAAGCTGCTATGGAAGCTAAGTGATTCTGTTGTTTCTGAGACAATCTAAACCAGGGGTCTCCAAACTCAGTCCCCAAGAGCCACCAACAGGCCAGGTTTTAAGGATATCCCTACTTTAGCACAGGTGGCTAGAGCTCCCCACAGGCCAGCGTTTTCAGGATATCCTGCTTCAGCACAGGTGGCTCAATCAATGGCTCAATTGAAGACTGAGCCACTGCTTGAGCCACCTGTGCTAAAGTAGGGATATCCTTAAAACCTGGCCTGTTGGTGGCTCTTGGGACTGAGTTTGTGAGACCCCTGGTTTAGATTGTCTCAGAACAACAGAATCACTTAGCTTCCATAGACAGCTTTACCAAGCGGGTCTCCCCCGGTAAAGTAAGAGGGACTAAAGTGGGGTGGAAATTAATAAAAAATGTCAGTATTTCCACAGCCCCCCACTTATTTATTTATAAAGGGGTCAAAATCGCATTGGATTAAACTTACTGACTTAATGCTTACTTTTGTGTCGCGCGTCTGAAATTAACACGCCAGGTTTTCCAATACTGGACCCCCCCCCCCCCCCACACACACAATAATACCAGCTGCGACCCTCGCTTCTGAACTCCTCATACACCTCCAACCCCCAACATTTAATTGTAATATGTTCTGCTTTGCTGCGTGAGGCGGAGCTGTATAAATATACTCGCATTGTTTGTAGAAAGATACTCGGTATTGTGTATAAAAACAATCTGTACTGGTTATCTAAAAAGATACTTAGGGCCTCATGCAGAGAGCAGCGCTATTTGCATCTCGCCATTTTTAGAGAAATCGCGCTAAAACAGCTGAAAATAGCGAGTTAGGGAAAACGCGCCATTTTTTTTTTTCTATTTCAAAAATTTCGCCGCGCGCACTGGCGAAACTACATCTCGCCAGTTGAAAATAGCCGAATTTAGAGAGGCGCGCTCGCCCCATCTAGCGGCTGTTTTTTGGCGCGAATTTTCGTCAATTTTCTTTCCTCCTCCAACTAAATTGGCAAGAAGCAGAGCTCCGCGCCGGCTATGGATGGAAAAAAAAAATGTTGCGATTTTTTTTTCCCCCTTTCAGCTGCGCGCATCTCCTCATTTACAATTCTCCACATTCATTAATGCTAAAAATATCGGATTTCGGCCCATTTCTTCATTCTCATGAGATGGAGATAATAACTCTCCATTAGAGCTCTTTTATTCCCCTCATCGCAAATTTATTCTAGCTGACTGCTCTCTGCATGAGGCCCACTTAGTATGGGTGTATAAGATACTTATTCTGGTCATACAGAACTTGAGCTACTGATGTCTAGCAGATTACTTGGTACAATGGGAGTGTAGTAAAGATGCTTGTCATTGGGTGTAACACTTACTCTGTTACTGGTGTATAAAGGTCGCTAAAAACTGGTTAGAGAGCATTCTGCAGTGATTGGAGCCTTGTATAAGAATGCAGTCAGTATCTGTTATAAGTGCTCAGTGCTGGTGTTTAAAGCTCCCTGCCGACTGGTGAGAGGGTTGTTCTCTTTTCTTCTCATTTTAAATGATGACCCGCAATCTTACATAGTTACAAGTATTAGACATAGTTTACATAGTTACATAGTAGATGATGTTGAATAAAGACTTAGGTCCATCAAGTTCAACCTCTGCTAATTTAGACAACAGATACTTATACTATCTGATCGGGGCACTTTATACTATATTGAATTCCATTTGTCGAGTGGCAGGAGAAAGCGATCATCATAAATTATGCCGCTATCTAAGGGGCACAAAATTCTATGTGCCTTCCTGCGATCGCCAAGAATTGCGCTGTGTGGATAATCCCTGATTGTTATCACCTCCTTCCCATCGTTCACTTCATTTGTTCATCTCCTGATATCCTTTCCCCGCTCAATTTGCCCAACCGTTTTTTTTTAACAAATCTATTGATCTGCCCATCACAGATCAGTTCACCAAGGCCATGGTTTTACACGCGAATGGGATAAGTATTGTGCAGCTCTCTACATAAGTATTCTCTCATGCGCTTACCTTCTGCACCTTTTCATTGTTCCAGCTGTTCGATTATCCAGGCTGGCAACGTCATCTCCCTGTGCACCAACAGGCCAGGTTTCATGTATCTCGCTTCAGCCAACTCTATCAGTGGCTCAGTCTATTGCCACCTGTGCTGAAGCAGGGATCCTAAACCCCAACCGTTGGTGGTCCCTGAGGACTGGAGTTGCCTACCCCTGGATTATAATATATATATATTTAACCCTGCACTGCGTGGCACTTGCAATGTAATGCTGTCCCAATGCATTGCTGAACCCCCGCAGACAGAAGGCTGATACAAAGTTAGGATTTTTTTAATACTGTAGGTTTGATAGAACTTGTTATTTTTAATCTAACTCAACTAGTAGTGACGTTTTGGGGTGGGGGAATCAGTCCCCGGTAATGGACCATGCTCAGCTCAAGCAACTTTTCGCCATGGCATTGAGAGTTAAAGCCCGTGGCTTTGGGCCTGGCCCGGAAGGGTACCGGTGGTCTGTTTTTTACACCTTGCATAAATCCAATTTTGCGTAATTAAAAACCAAGGATTATTACTGTTGTTGTCATGTTGTCCATTTGCTGATAAGGGTATGCTTACTCCACAGTATGTACACATATGCTTCTTTTTATTCCTGCTTTATCAGTCATGCTTCGTGAAGTTGCATTGCCTGAATATACGTGATCCCGAGTATGACGGAATATTTCAACGGAGGGGGCTCTTGAGGACTGAGTTTGGAGACCCCTGATTCGAAACCATGGTCTCCAGAGAAAATGAACGTGCTTTTCCATTGGCCAGCAAAAGATTCCCATCGTTAGAATCTCTCGTTATAAGAATTCCTTTTATACCCCTTACATGTCATCGGGGCCAGAAGAAGTCCTGCACTTGTGGCCCCAGTGACAAGGTCACATGCGTGTGACACGTGTGATGGATAGCACACCGATGGTTGGACTAAAGTCTGCATATGTAAGTGATGCAGAAAGCAGAAGCTCTGTCTAGGGCAGGGGTAGGCAACTTCAGTCCTCAAGGGCCACCAACAGGCCAGGTTCTCAGGATATCCCTGCATCCACACAGCTGGCTTAATCAGTCCCAGCTTCAACACAGGTGGCTCAATCAGAGGCTCAGTCAGATTGAGCCACCTGTGCTGAAGCTGGGATATCTTGAGAACCTGACCTGTTGGGGGCGGTCTTGAGGACTGGAGTTGAGCCCCCCTGTACTAAAGGTACAATCCCTGGAGCTGGTTAATTACATCTCCTGTATGATAGATATCACATTATAATGCAACAGATGATTAGATCAATTCTTTAAATACTTTTTATTATAGATAATAAATGATGATTTTGGAGGAACCTGCAGGGCTCCCCATCTCTTCATTCCCTGAAGTGTGAAATCCTACACCTTTCACAGGGCCAGACTAGATTATGGGTGTTGCGGATATGTAAAGGGGGTGGGGGGGGGGGGGTGAAAATGAGAGGGAGATGATTTTATAATAAAACTTCTATAGGGTCAGATTTACTAAACGGCGCAATGTCGTAGTGCACGTTATAGCCTTCCAGATATAGGCCTCAAAAAGTAACCCGAGGGGAGCATCATTATATAAGTAAAATACACATTTAGTGACTTTGCTGGGTGAGCTTCAATGTGCGGGTGGCTAATGACCTTGAATATACAGTATATATGTATATGATTCTGAACTCGCTCACATCTCGCTGGGCTGTGTTTGCTATCAGTGGATGCTGTGACTTCATGATGCTTGGTGAATAATACTGAATACTTCATTATTTCACTGTGAGGCTCCATAAACTTTATCCAAGTATAATCTCACAATGACTCATAATACAGTATATCTTATTGGCTCATATTATAACACTATATCCTACAGTCAACACGATGCTGCCTGAGCCGGGCTATCGTAACCTGCAGGCATGCAGCCTCTGCAAGGATGGAACACCCGACTATGAGCAGCATATCGGTTACCATGGTTACCATGGTTACTGTCTGAGAGACCAGCTCTGAGCATCCCAGAGGACACGGGGCAGCCGTCCTACAGGTGGCCAACTCCAGTCCTCAAGGGCCACCAACAGGCAGGTTTTAAGGATATCCCTGCTTCAGCACAGGGGGCTCAATCAGTGGTTCAGTCGAAGACTGGGCCACTGATTGAGCCCCCTGTGCTGAAGCTGAGACTGGTTGAGCCACCAGTGCTGAAGCTGGGATTGATTGGGCCACCTATGCTGAAGCAGGGATATCCCTAACACCGGACTGGAGTTTGCCACCCCTGGTGTAAATGCTCACACAAACACAACTGGCACCAAGAAAAACCTATCCCCTGTTCCCAGCTGCACAGAACAGGACAGGGTTAAAACGGTATAACAACGCCCAATAAGCAGAGCGCACGGAGGGTGGCGCGAGCCCCGGGGAGACAAGCAGCAAGCTGCGCAGAACGGATCTATTTAATGCAACGCAAAGAAGGACATTGCGGAGTATTGTAATCTCAGCAGCGGTACAAGGCCATATTATGCCATTTATTACAGATTTAGGTCCAAAATGGTTATATCTGTGACCCTCTAATGATTTAGCATGTCACTGTGAAATCCCACACTGTTTTAGAGAAAATCTGGTGACATATATATACATATATATATATATATAGTCCACGATGCTCCAGGGTTAGAAAAAGATAAATATACATTTATTAAATCATAAGATACAAACAATAAAAAAATGAGAGCGACGTTTCAAGCCAAAAAAGCGCGAGAAAGGGCTGTTTGGCTTGAAACGTCGCTCTCATTATTTTATTGTTTGTATCTTATGATTTAATAAATGTATCTTTATATTTGTGGTGAGCGACGGCGGCAGCAAAGCTTCCCGATACTTTCCCTGAAAGGGAACAGTACGGGAGGATCCGCTCGCACAAACCGCCATCGCAGCAGTGTTATGCGAGTAATTGATCTCACGTGGCGCGGCGCTGGTGTGAGACGCTCAGCGGTGTCACCAGCGGACACGGGGGCCACGGCGACCGGACGTGGCAGAAATGTCAAGCGAATGACGGCTATTTTTATCCGGACGTCGGCACCTGTGAATCAATTATTTCCCAGGGCATTGTGGGAGTAGCCAGCTGCGACTGTTGGAGGGGGAAGGAGTGGGAGGGGGAGGGAGTGGGAGGGGGGGGAGGACAAAAGGAGGAGGGTGTCTGGAAGACGCAATGAAAAGTCGAAAAGTGGCCTCGAAGCTGGTGTAAGTGGTCTGATGGTAACCTAACTCCTGACTGCAGGGCAACGTGTTGCTGACCTCTCTGGCAGTAAAATGGTTACAGTAGGTTTAGATAGTATAGACAGTATGTAGTATGGTCTGCTGTGGCGTTTTCTGTAGGGTAGGGGTGGCCAACTCCAGTCCTCAAGGGCCACCAACAGGTCAGGTTCTCAGGATATCCCTGCTTCAGCACAGGTGGCGCAATCCGTGGCAATGATCCACTAATTGAGCCATCTATGCTGAAGCAGGGATATCCTGAAAACTTGACATTTAGGTGGCCCCAACTGAGCCACTGATTGAGCCACCTGTGCTTGAAGCAGGGATATCCAGAAAACCTTGGCTGTTAGTGGCCCTTGAGGACTGGAGTTGGCCACTCCTGTAGGGTTAGGGTACATCATACCCAAAGTGCCCAGGACCCAGCGATGTTACTCTATCTCAGGCCGTAGCCAACCCCCTACTCAGTAATGTGCTGCAGAGCCCTCTGGCAGGAAGAAGCCTCTCTTACTATACTGCCCTCACATCCCTGTGTACGGAGAGGAAGAAGCCCTTCATTCAGGTGCAGACCTGCATCATGGCTGCCATCTTTATTTCCCTCTCTGCCAACCAACCCTGAGTTTGTACCTTTGTTTTTTTTATATTGCGCAGAACTGTGTACACAGACAGCGTTGTGTAAGGATAAAGCAGTACTGTTTAACCCCTTCGCGGCTAGGGTGGCCTAACAAGACATTGCGCAGAAATTAGTCGCCTGTCGCTCTGGCAGTGGAAGGGTTAAAAAAAACCCGGCACCAATTGCGCTCCTCTGACTTTGGTGAATGACCCTCTGAGTCTAAACACAGAAGCAACATAGATGTTAAACTCTTCTAGTCTTTGTGCAAAATGGCAACAGAAAGTGCTCTATGGTACAGATGGGTGAAATCTTTTTGATGGATTTGGACCCGCCTTGGATTGGCCGGTTCCTTTTGGTCCACAGATCAGTCTCAAAAAGGGCGATCCGCCTTTTTTTCTTTCCTTTTCTTTTTCTATCACTGACAAACCACGTGGCGGGTTAATAATCCGTGGTCTGACTTTTTTTTTTTTTTTAACATTCAAAGAACAGATTGAGGAATCCGCAGATTGAATTCTTAAAAATCCGTCCGGATTGCGTGCGATGGAGGTTTTGGATTAATCCGTCCGGATTGAAACTGGCACAATCCGGCAACGGATTTTACACCGCGGAACGGATTTTGAATGGAAAGCCCGGGAAATTCTGGGAAACGGATTGTGACACTTCCACCCATCTCTAATGTCAATATCAGGATATCGCTGTGTGTTCCTGCGTTAGCAATATTAACCCCCTGCAGGGCCAGAAGCAGCAAGAGGCGGGGACAGAAACTTGTGCGCCAGGAAACTAACAAACAGCAAATGGTTAAACATGTAAAACATTTATATGTCCAGATATCAACATATTGTTTGTAGCTGACTATAGCTCTGCAGTCCTGCTGGAAGTGAGGGGTTAAACTGTATAAGCCTGCTACATACTAGCTCTATTGCAGCCAATGTTTATCCATGTGACACTGGCCAATCAGAAATGTCCATCCCATCTGACACTGACCAATGGGAAGTGTCTATCCTGTGTGGCCCTGGCCAATCAGAAATGTCTATCCCATCTAACACTGACCAATCAGAAATTTCTATTTTCTGTGTCAATGACCAATCAGAAATGACAATCACACCTTATTGCTTCTAACAGGTGCCTTAGCTCCCTGACACTTATGCACCTGCCACTCACCACTGGGTGGAGCCCGACATTGAATTTCAAACACATTTTAATCTGTCCCTTTTTTTATATATATAGTGTTTCATCTGCATGTTATAGTATAGGGGCATCGCTGGGGATCCCACGCACGAGGTGCCTTCTTACCAGCAGGGAGCTGCTACTTTCAATCTTTACTTGACATTGGATTCACAATTCCCTGCACAGATCTTTCACAGACAATTTGGGCTGAAATGTGCATTTTTTAGGAAATCAGATAGGTGAGAGTTGGGCACCTTCACACTGTGACTTTATTATGCATATTAGGGGTCGTCAATAAGTATTTTCCGGTTAAAAAAAATGAAGCAAACTGCCCCTTTGCTTTTTGTTGTATTAGCCCCTACGTGGGAAATGGTATCCAAATGTTTCTTATTCTGCTCCAGTTGGACAAGCATTTTCCTGCACTCCTTGCTCTGCCCTAAATAGTCCTCAAATCTCACCCTTTAGGAGTAAAGGCACCTGGCAGTGATAACCATCGTGCTGTTTCCAGTACTGCTTTGCATGGTAACTCGGTGTCTGTGAGGAGGATGGTTGATTACAACTCTCAAGAACCAAGGGTCCAAATGAGTGAGATTTGGGGCTCCAGGGTCAGAAAATGACATTATGACTAATACTGGACATCGGTGTGTGAGACATGTAAGTCTGGTACTGTGATGCTTATTTAGCAAGGTTCCTACTGCAAAACTGGTACAGCAAACTGAGTCAGATGTGCAAAAGGAAAATTGTCACTGAACCCTCTGGGGTTATTTGATGCTGTGTCTTTGGGTAGCAGCAGAATTTGTCTGATAATTTACCCCACTTATCTAAAGATTGGATAGAGCTGATTGAAGACATGAACCTCTTTGCCTGGTATTTAGAAACTATTCCTCGTGTTGACACCCTCTGCCTCCCATCCCGATTGCATCGACTAAAACAGGGCCCTGTCCATCTGCTCTGATGATTACAAGCTTAAGGTGCTATGAATGTTTCTCATCTCTGGTATTACAGACAGGACACAAGTATAGACCCGCTGACTTCAAACTAAAACATGCAGCTCGCTGCAGCCAGAGATCAACTGTGCTTACCAAAGATGTACGAGAGCCAGTGCCGGGCAACTGGCAGATCATTTGTGTTTAGGCAAGAACACCTCAACCCATACACACTGACGTATTAATCTGTGGGGTCACCGCAGCGGCTCATTGGTACCTGTATCTCTGTTTATTAAACCAAAGTGCGCTTGGCATAGACCTAAAAGTCTGTAACTGGTCAAAAGAAAATGAATTGGTGCATCAGCTGAATTAGGATCTTAGTGGGATATTTGATTAAAGAGGCAATCCAAGCAGCCAATTTCTTTTAACATAGGATTGAAGCAGGGGGGGGGGTCTACAGAGCTGAACCCCATTAATTTCATCTCTAGGGACCCCCTGTTTCAGGAGATACCTCCATAGGAGATGCCGGTAGACGCTCGGCTGGCAGGGATCACGTAATGGCGGAGTTTCAAAGCTCCCGTGACATCATCCTATTGGCCTGCGGGACGCGGGACACCGGCACCCCGGTTTAAACAGTAATTTTAAAAAAAAGGCGCATGAATAGCTCCTTTAATGATGACAAATTGATGATGTTTAAATCTAGGCTCATCATTTCTGGATGGTTCTCTTCCTATACACACGGTGAGAGGATCCATCTAACGTTTTCCCATCATATTTCATTACATTTTAGATTATTCCATGAGAGTTTTGAGTATTCAGTCGGGAATTTCCCTTCCCATCGTATATGAGGTCTGACTACTGTATCTGGCTACGAGTTCTACATTCACCTCTTCAAAATGTGGGAATGGTGGACCCATTTTATTCCTCGAAGAAGATTTGTGCTCAACGTTTCAGGTAAAAAACAAACATGTTTTTAAAAAAAAAAAATATTTTTCGGAAAAGTTTCCTAAAGAAAACTGACCGACCTGAGCCCCCTAATAGCGTCGCTGTGTATCTGGTGCAACAAACGCTTGATTCGCGCATTTTGCCCTCAAAATTGCATTTGTTCCTTTGCAATCTTTGTGCTTCTCCTGTTATATTGAAAATACTTTCCTGCTCTTTTGCCATACAATATACTGAAACGACGCGCCAAACCGTGTGTAATAACATGCAGGATGAGATCTCAATTATCTAGAAAAAACACGTCCATTGACACTAGCGTATTATATGACCTGTTGGCCTTAGCATTCCCAGACCCTGTGATTATTGCAGAATGTTATTATTAAAAACTATATTCACTCTTAGACATTTCTATGGCACTTGCATTGTTCTGCATGTGTTAGAGAGGGTGAAGAGGAGAATTGAAACAAAAGGAAAATAAAGTAGCTATACCACGGTCATATTTCAGACTCCCTTCTATAGGACTGCTGGTCCAGTCCTATAGTTGCCTGAAGCCTGTCAAATTCATGTCTGCTGTCTGGGCTTATATCATCCATAACTCTGCTATCATCGTCCTCATCGTCCTCATCACGGCTCATAAAAGCCAACTCGTTCTCGTAGCAGAAAGAGTTGGTGTTGGGAATTATGAATTTGTTCTCCACCAGGTCCTTGGCACTGCAGCGGGGAGTAGATGGAACCTCGTAGGTTTTGTGGAAGTGAGAATAGTCCACTTTATACTGGTTTCTCTCCTGGAAGAGGACAGGCTCGAACCGGTGACCCCACAGGATTTCATTCGCTAAGTAGGAGCTCCGAGCCTGGGTGGTCATGGCTGTGGCTTCCACCATCCCCTCCAGTATGACCACAATCTCAAAGTCAGATGACTCTATGTCTTGTTTGCTAATCCCAAAGAGAGGACTCTCCTCATCAATCTCATGAAGAATCGTGATGGGGGAGACCAAGAAAATACGGTCCAATCCTTTATCAAACCCAACGTTTATATCTATTTGGTCGAGGGGTATATATTCACCTTCCTCAGTGATTCTAGGCTTTATGAGCTGGGCCCTCACATGAGCCTCCACTATGTGGCTTTTCCTAAGATTCCCAACTCTCCACATCAAGCTGAGCTTCCCGTCTCTCATGGCTATCACCGCAGTATGGCTGAAAAGTAAGGTCTGGGCCCTTTTTTTGGGCCGGGCCATCTTTGCCATTATAGCACCGATCATAAAGGAGTCTATAATACAGCCCACGATGGACTGAAACACCACCATAAAAACTGCTATCGGACACTCCTCAGTCACACAACGGAAACCATAACCAATAGTCGTTTGCGTTTCAATGGAGAACAGAAAAGCGGCAATGAAACCGTTGACTTGGACAACGCAAGGCTTAAAATCTATATCCCCTGTTGGGTTTTCTAAGTCTCCATGTACCAGAGCGATGAGCCAAAAGATAAACCCAAAGAGTAGCCACGATACCAGGAACGCCATTGAGAAAATGAGTAGCATGTACCTCCAGCGGATGTCTACGCATGTGGTGAACATGTCTGCGATGTACCGTTGGGACTTGTCGTCCATGTTGGTGAACTGAACATTACACTGTCCGTTCTTCTTCACAAACCGGTTTCTGCATTTCCTTCTCGTGTGAATTTTCCCGTTGCCAAAGCCATTGACCCCTGGCATGGTGGTCAGCCTCAGTCCCTCCTCATCAGAGGACACAATGCTGTAAGGGTTAATTCTACTTGTACTCATCCCTGGACGCATGGGAGGGGGCCAGCCCTCAGGGGGCTTTTACCAAGGGAAGGAACTCCAATGTGTTACCGTGGGTAGGACTCCGTTACCAGTCGAATCTAGTGAGATGATCTGCAATAGGAAAATGAGAGATTTTAGCCTCCATATTGGTATTACATGTTGATGTCGGCATGTAAAGGAGGGGGTCACCCAGGAAACATGCCTTCCCCTCACCCCCTCCCAGCATTGATGCACCCCAAACTCTCAACCTCTTTCCTCTTCACCACACAAGCTAGTCATGGGGTGAACATGCACATGCAATATTAGCTACGAGTGTGTGCGTGTTATTCTGGAACCTCTGAGTTTAGACACACGTGGGACACATACATGTGCTCTCCGAACTCATTCCCGCTTGGGTGATGTCGCAAAAGCTTACAAACACCGGACAGATCAGCCAATGCACGATGCCTACAAACTGCAGGGACATACTGACAACATATCAATGTGTTCACAGCAGCTAAGGAGAACAATGCGTCCTGCAGATGTATTCAAGGGAAGGGGAGGCGGGAAGTGTGAAAAGCTCAGGCAGGCAAAGCTGGCATTGGGGTGCCCACACTGGCAGGAAGTGAGGCAGCACCCAGCTGCTCGCAAAGTATCAATTTAACAGTGTTTACATAGCAACAATGTAACAGCTATGTTCTGAGTACGTTCAGTGAGCATCTTCATTGCTTTAAAGCAACAGCACCAGTTATTCACCAGTCGGCCCCTGTTTATTACAAATTACTGTTACTGTGCCATCTCCGTGTCTGATTCCTAAACAAGATACAATGAGGGGGGTGAGGTGCTTCTCCCTGAATTCTGTCACACCCCTCACATGGTTCCTTTTTATATGTGTTTATCCGCCTTGTGGGCAGAGGTGCCTGCAATGCTTATCTCTTATTGCAGTGTAACAAGAATGTCCCACTTCAGAGATACTCTTCCCTTAAGCGTGTGTGAGTAGCCCTACATACCTGAGCGTGTTCTGGATACCTCTGTGTGCGTGTTGCAGTCATGCACGCTGCAGAGCAGATGGATGTGTCAGAGAGGGCAAACCCCTCTCCTACCCCTAACCCCTTCTAGAAATTGAGTACAGGACAGTATGCTGAGCCCAGGTGTCTGGGACGGATTAATCCAGTGCGACCCAAAACTGGCTGACGCCTCTCATCTAATATGGACAGAGGCTCCAAGGTCAGATTCAGACAGGTCAGCGTTCTAAGTATCCCATTCCAATGATATATCCGGCCCTTGGGGAAGCTGGCATTTTATTCTGGGATGAGGTGGCACATTGCTGGCACGGGTGCAGCCAGACATTGCGTACCTTCTATATCAGGGGTGCTCAACTCCAGCCACTCAAGAGCCCCAACAGGTCAGGTTTTCAGGCTATCCCAGCTTCAGCACAGGTGGCTCAATCAGAGGCCCAGTCGAAGAATGATTAGGCCAAGTGTTGAAGCAGGGACTGGTTGAGTCACCTGTGCTGGAGCTGGGACCTGTGCTGAAGCAGGGATATCCTTAAAACTTGACCTGGGGGTCTAGGGGACTGGATTTGAGTGCCCCTGTGCTATAGCATACTAGTAGCTTTGTCTATTTGGTGTTATGATTTATAGACAAAATTCTCATTGTGTAGATTACAGGTTCATCCAACTGCAGTGGCGTTTAATACACATGTATTTCTCTGCATGCAGTAGTCAGAGTGCCCTTCTCCATGTGCTGTGAAGCTGCTTCTCTACGTCAGGGAAGCTTTGAGCTTATTCATTTGAATCGAGTTTAGAGATTCTATGCTTCACAGCAGACTTTATTACCTTTCTCTGCAACTGAATAGCAGAGCTGTCCCAGGTCCTGGAATCATTTCTCATCTCTTTTTTTTTTGTAGCAGAATGGGATGCTGGGAGTTGTAGTTCTGCTTGTGATGTAATCAGATGAGGTTTCCCCTAGGTGAGAAGCAGGGGGTCTCCGGAGCTGAACCGCATTAATTTCAGCTCCGGGGACCCCCTGCTTCCCGAGATACTTACTTCCGTAGGGGGTGCCGGTAGCAGCTCTGCAGTTTAAATGTCCCGATCACGTGGGCCAATAGGAAGCTGCAAGGGATGACATCATGGCTTCCTATTGGCCCGCGTGATGCGGGGACATTTAAACCGCCATTATGATAGCCCCAACTAGCCCAGCTGGAGCTGCTACCGGCACCCCCTATGGAGGTCAGTTTCTCGGGAAGCAGGGGGTCCCCGGAGCTCAAATTAATGTAGTTCAGCTCCGGAGACCCCCTGCTTCAAACCTATATAAATAAAATCAAAGCAGGAGTGCTGCTTTAATGATCCACATTGGCTACAAATAGGACAGGGCATTAACATATCCCACCACCGTGCCGATGTTTAAGGGGGTGTCCTGTACACATGGGGCTACAGAACATGATCGAAGTGATTAACTGTATCATGACTGAATTGATAAGTGAATCCCCCATGTGTTTACCAGTCTTGGATGAATAATGTAAATCAATGCAATGGGACTTCTTAGAGCCAGATGAGCAGACACCCCCCCCCTCCCCCTCCCCAGTCAGGACTGGTTTCCCTACTCTCATTCATTAGAGGAGCTTTTTTCCCTAAGGAAATATACCTTGGGAGAAATTAAACCAGGACTGGCCAAGGAGCCCAGATGAATCAATTCTGCGCTGCATTATTCTCATTTACATATAACACTAATGTGGGGCGAAAAACCGTGTCCTGTTTGCAGCACCAGTCAGTGAAACCTGTAGGAGGGGGACATCTAAATCAGGGCTGGCCAACTCCAGTCCTCAAGGGCCACCAACAGGCGAGGTATTAGGGATATCCCTGCTTCAGCACAGGTGGCACAATGACAATGACTGAGCCACTGATTGAGCCACCTTTGCTGCAGCAGGTATATCCTTAAAACCTGGCCTGTTGGTGGTCCTTGCGGACTGGAGTTGGCCAGCCTTGATGTAAATCGACGAGGGGCTTTTCTCACACTCTGCTCTCTACATTTAGTTCATTCAGATCCCGCAGAACATTGCGTCCTGGCAGCGAAGAGTCAATCAATGGAAGCAAATGATAGGAGCTCCCAATGCCTGTGGTTTGGATACCTGTGAGGGGTTGTGTATTCTACTGCTATTAATATTCACACAGCATATAGCACGCTCTCTAAACAAGACGTGACCAGTGATGCATTGCTCTACAAACCTCACAATCTATGTTTTTAATACCAAAAAAATCATTTGAATATTCAGTTCTCTCTACTATTCTCCTTTAATCACTTGGCAGCAAAAAAAAACAAAATCACTCTCAAAACTACAAGCAAATATCTCCAGTGTGATATAGATCAGGGGTGCCCAACTCCCGTCCTCAAGCCTCTCCCTCCCCCCCAACAGGTCAGGTTTTTAGGATATCCCAGCTTCAGCACACGTGGCTCAGTCAAAGACTGAGCCTCTGAGCCACCTGTGCTGAAGCAGGGGCCGATTGAGCCACTGGTGCTGAAACCGGGACCAATTGAGCCACCTGTGCTGAAGCTGGGACCGGTTTAGCTACCTGTGCTGAAGCTGGGACCGATTGAGCCACCAGTGCTGAAGCTGGGACTGATTGAGCCATCTGAACTGAAGCAGAGATATCCTGAAAACCTGACCTGTTGGGGGGGGGGGGGCCTTGACGACTGGAGTTGAGCCCCCCTGCTATAGAATAAACAATGTGAGAGACACTGCAGCGAGCATAACTGGGTCTGATCAAATGTCCCATTGACACGAGGACGCTTTGCACCCGATGTATCGGTTTCATGCCTCTCTCTGTTTATCTCATCTCCCTTCCTGACACATATCTATGTCATGTCTGTTTCCTGCATCTCTTTGTGCCCATTAGTGTTATCTCTGCCATACAAGCTGCCGCTCGTGTCCCTGGAGGTGTCTGTCTATCACAGCCGTGCAACCTGTAGGGTCTCTGGCCCCTGTAACGATGCAGTGTCCTGCTGTAATACATCTTACAGACCATTGATTTGAATGGTGTCTTTCTTTGCTGGACTCTTTATATGGTGGAGCATGACTTAGTAAACATGGCCCTTGATGTTATACCCCCTGTAAACTCTGGTCCAGTTACGAGCAGAGTGAACATTGATCTACTTATAAAAACCGGGATCTAAACATCTACACCAGTAGTGGCCAACTCCAGTCCCCAAGGGCCACCAACAGGCCAAGTTTCCAAGATATCTCTCCTTTGGCACAGATGGCTCAATCAGTCCCTGCGTCAGCACAGGGGGCTCAATCAGTGGCTCAGTTTTTGACTGAGCCACTGATTGAGCCCTCTGTGCTGAAGCAGGGATATCCTGAAAACCTGACCTGTTGGCGGCCCTTGAGGACTGGAGTTGACGACCCCCTGCTGCACACAATGTGTCCTCTCAAAGCCGCCTTGCTGCTAGAGCTCTTTCAGTGCGATGAGTCGCTGGTCCCTCTATCACTGAAAGGGTTAAAGATGTATGCTGCGTCTCACCTGTCAGCATGTCGGGGGACGTGTCAGGGATGGGAATGTGCTCACAAGGGTCCTTTTATCATTGCTGTCTGCCGTGCAGGGAGATGCACCCTACCAGGCGCCAGCAGCTCATGTACAAACATCACCGCGTAGCAGAAGCATCGAAAATAATGCACCATGCTGGAAATGGTGATATTTACTCAGCGACATTGATCTGGTATAGGGGGGGGGGATTAGTGCAACAATGAAGAGTATTTTATAGTTTAATACAGGGTGGGTCATTTTGAATTGCTGAGGGGTTTGGATGCGTTCCCCTCCAGGTTTTAGCTGGTCGGCTTCATTCATCATCAGGACACTAATCGAGAGCGACATAAAACCAGGGCAGAAAGGGAAAGAGTAGGTCAAATCCGGGCAGCGCCTTTATTTGTGACCCCAGAAATAATGGGGGGGGGAAGGGGGGGGCGAGGATTATTATTCAGCAGAGTTTGTTCTTTTCATGCTGTTTATAACAGTTTTTGCCAAATAGACACCGACCAAGGAACAGAAATCCTTCCCAATTAACACCCAGACAGGTGACCAGGACACCTCACTGAGCGAATGATTTGTGCGCTGTAATGGTGCGCTCAAGTGTTGCTGAACGCACAGGTTTAATTAGAAGCAATTTCACTGCATTGAACCAGTTTATGAGAAGGTGGGCTCACGTTCTGCACTCATATTCTAAATCCAACTGAAGTAGGGGGGGGGGAGCGGATCAATTGATTATGCTCGAGATCAGCGGTGGCCAACTCTAGTCCTCAAGGGCCACCAACAGGTCACTCAATCGAAGACCGAGCCACTGATTGAGCCACCTGTGCTGAAGCAGGGGTACCCTTAAAACCTGACCTGTTGGTGGCCCTTGAGGACTGGACTTGCCCACCCCTGCTATAGAGTCACTGGGGAAATTACACCCAGGTGTTGTGTGATCGTGCGATTGTGTAGTGATAACGTTCGCAGAGAGCGCCTCTGCCGCAGTGTAATGTGATAATATAGTACCCTCTCTTTAACAAAAAATAAATAAACCATAATCAGAATTCAATATTCAATACGGTACCTCTCTGTGTCTGGCCTTTAAGTTGTCTCCTAACCCACTCCCCATGCCAGTCCTGTTACTTTCTACTTGTTGACCTGATGTTTGCATGTGATTACCTCTCCATCCTGCTAAGTAGTAAGGGTCAGGATTATACTTATTTCCCCCTCCCTCTACAGTGCTGACAGTGTGCGCATATTTTTGCAGGTGCAAGTCCCTGCCCCGTGGAGCTTACAATCTATTTTTGGTGCCAGATGCACAGGGAGATAGTGACTAGCCCACGGTCACAAGGAGCTGACACCGGGGTTTGAACCAAGCTCCCCTGATTCCAACTCTGCATCATTGTTTTCAGAGTAGCGTCTTTACTCATTGAGCCACTCCTTCAGTGCGGATGCACATTTGGGGTATCCTCTTACCGTGTCTACATATCTGTCTGTGCAGGTGTTAGTCTGTTCTTTGTATGACTGGGACCTGTGACAGGTTGTACCTGTCTACAGCACCTCTGTGACTCCCATACAAGATAACGTCATTCAAGCCTAGCTGACAATAGGCCGATTAGTGTCACTGTGTGTGACATTCTGTAACGGCCTGTGGTAGAGGCAAATATCCAATGATCGACCTAAAACCCTTATTTCTAATGTGACATTTCAGGGGGATCAGGAAATGTCAGTATGCTCCGGAGACGTTCCCAGATAAAACTCCAACTGGTGAACGTGTCAAGGGTGTTATTCAGAATTTAGTGACATTAATCATCTTGTGTGACAAGACATCTTTGCTTCCCCTCCACTTGTATGTCTTGCTTTTATTCGGTTCTGGTCTACTAATTGTTCTTTGCGATGCAAATGTTTCTTTCATGCGGCATCCCTGCGGGATCAGCGCCCGGAGCCTTTGTCTGTTTCTATGTCTTTGTTCTTGTTCATATGCAGGGGACACCCACATACTGTCCTTAAGCTTGTCCTAAAAAATACAGTGTGTACGGGGGTGTGTCCACCACAAACTTCTCAGTCACAAACTTCGCAATCCAGCAAACGTGAAATAATGGTGGTAACACAGCTTGTTACACATACTCTGCTCTAACCTCTCAGGGGTTACCTAATGACTAATATTATGCTGCACACGAAAACATTGTTGTACTATGTACCCCTCAGGATGGCCTCACTTCATCGTCTGGATAAGAGGCTCTGATTAAGATTTAGCCATTTTTAAGGTTTCACAGGAAGGGAAATGGTCAAATGAATTGACCAGGTGGTCCTTGTCTGCCGTTACTTTCCATGTTGGCTTCTAAACAGTTTGTTTGTGTCAGGCTGGGTTTGCTTCACATTCTGCGTCCTGTACCACTCGGAGTCATCTTGGTGCTAATATGGGGAGCGGTGGCCTCTGAGACCCGAGTCCGAATGTAACAGAATGTGCTGCCAGCATGCACTGCCCCAAGAGGTCCTGCTCCCTCTGAGATCACTGAACCCAAATACTGGATGCAATCACATCCAGCACACACTGTGAGACTGTGCATCCGTCCAGACTCATTGTGACATGAAGCTAGCAGGAAGTACAGTGCACTACACAGTACAGGCACAGTCCATCTTTGTCCCAAAGTGCTGACACTCTCATGTCAGGCCCAAGTATGAGAAGATTTATACTGTAATTAAATAATTCTGACTACGAAGTCGTTGATAGTGAGACGACCTAACACTGAGTGACACTCACACAACTCATACCACTCACATCACTTAGTGATACACCACTCACATCAATGAGCGACACTCATACCTCTGGTATCACTGAGTGGCACTCGCACCTCTCATCACTGAGTGATACACTACTCACATGACTAAGTGACACAGACCTATTGTATCACTGAGTGACACTCATACTTCTCATATCACTAACACGCACACCTCTCATAACACTGAGTGACATTCACACCTTATATTACTGAGTGAAACCCACATCTTCCATAGAGTGGCACTCACATTGGGTGAACTCACATCACTGTCAGTTAGACGTTCTCACCAAACACACTTACTCGCCCTCTCTGCTATTCCTCGTTATTGATCATTGCTTTGCGTGTGTGTCTCACTCTCTCTTCCCATCTTGTATTTACTCAGTTACCTTTATATAAAAAACAGAATACAATGATACTTAGTATCCATGTAGCCACCTCTGGGATGCAAACCCGCAGCACATTTGCCGCTGTCTTCTGCATGTAACCCCCTCATATTATCCTTAAAGTCTGACGTCTATTAACTAAGTTGCAGGCCCAAGTCCCACTCCCCATTACGACCCATACTCTCTCTTACTGAGCAGATAATTGAGACACAACACAGGAATGTAAATACCACAGGCGTATTTATAGCACAGCCCTTAATAAACACATTAGATATATATATATTTTAAATATGTATATAGATAGATATATATATATATATATATATATATATATATATATATAATCCACAAACGGGAGGATCATTCACCACCATGCACAGTACACTTCACATAAGTGGCTGCGTGGGTGTATGCCAATGTCTCTCCCTAATACCACCCGACCCGAAACCTAGCGGCCCATGCGTGGTTGCTGGAACACTGTTGGAGCTCTTGTAGATAGTGTTATAATGTAGCAGGCCTGCATCTTCGCAAACACTTCGGTACCCATTAGGCTACGATTTATACCAGATGCCGCCGAGCGGCAGCATGATCCGGTGATGTCATCCTCACGCTGCCGCCGAGCGGCATCTGAACAAGGCTGCGGTCCCAGTGATCACTGTGACACGCGCGCCCGGCGCGGGGGGGGTGCACAGCACTACCCGCGATCTGTGGTCTTTAGGGAGATTGCGACGGGAGGGGGCGTGGTCGGGGTTTTGCGGGGCGTGGCCATGACCTCACGCGGCTGGTTCGCCCTCATTGGGTCAACCGCCGACGGGGGCGTGGCCACGCCTCTGTCGCCAGTTCTGAACTCAATTCCATTGAGCTAAAAAAAACTGCAAGTTCGGCGCGGCTGCACCTTCAGCGTGAAGGTGAGTACTGGGCCCAGCCCCATTGAGGGGCGGTGCTAACACGCACAGCGCACGCCGGGGTGTGCGCTGTAGCAGTGACTGGGACCGCAGCCCAAGAAAGGGAGGCAGGAGAGGAGAGAAGCACGGGAGGCATGGCCGTGAGTAGTTCGCCCTCATTGGCTGAACCGCTCACGTGATGCGGCCGGCGCCTGGGTAAAACAAATTTTCATGTCACTTCACCAGTCTGCCACTTTGCAGTGCGCAGCCGCCGCGATGGGTATGTTTGGTTTCATTGGTTTCATGCTTTGTTTTTCAGCCGCGCGGAGTCACGCCACACGCTTCCGCCGGGCGATTTTAGGATCACGGCCTTGCTTGTCAGTGGTGAGGATCCCCTCGCTAGCTGCTCACGCCTCCCAGGTAGACTGCTGCTCTGCGCTGACTCCACTAGTGGACCAATCCGTGATCTTGTCACCCAGCATCTGCTGAGTTATCCCGCTCACGAACTGGTTCCCAGATCAACATGACTCACCCCCGAGCTCCGCCAGGGACTCTTATAGACTCCCGATTTCTAATCACTGCTCTGCTGAGTCCAATGTCATTGGCTGGGGGCCATGTTCATCAACAAGTCACTTCATGAGCACACCCCGGAGAGGAGCCAGACAGGGGGCAGTGTGTCTCAGCTGTATACACGTCCAAGGGGGTCACATGCATGTGCGTACAAACTGTGATATTACCCAATTACAGGCGCCTAAAATAATCTGACAGGGTGGCTTTGTTTAACCCACAAGACTAACACCTTATCCACTACACCATACCTTGCCCAAATAGTCAGGTAACAGGTACAGGTTTACAGCCAGGACCCTGAGCTGGGTCTGAATTGTGCCAACGTATTAGTGATTTGCAAACATCTCATTCACAGCATCCCTGGGAGGCAGGCGGGTCCCGGCCGCCTCTCTGCCAAGCATTTCAAGGGTAAATGAAGCTCTGGCCAGGCTGACATCCTAGGGCCAAATAAACGCGCCCCAGTTAGGCTGGAGTAACTGCGATCATTGGGATTAATGATTTACTGGTGGCACGTACCCCTGCCTTCCTCAAATCATTTCCACCACTCATTTGCTGCTCTTTCTTGCCACATAACCTGTTTGCTGCTACAGGGGCCTGCAATGAAATATCTGTCTACCTATTTATTATCTCTGTGTGTGTGCGTGCGTGCGTGCGTGTGTGTGCGTGTGTGCGTGTCAAAAAAGCAGGTACAATAAATGTGTATTTACTAGCTCAATGTTTCGGCTTCCCAATAAGGTTATTGAAATAGGCTCCAATGGGAAGCCGAAACATTGAGCTAGTAAAGACATATCTATTGTAACATTTTTATATATATTTATATATAAATATATATATATATAGAACGGTATCGTCTATTTATTTTTTGATTATTGAAGCTCGGCTAACACGGTACTGATACCTCTACATATACATATATATATATATACATACACACACACGCATATATATATATATATATATACGTATGTATGTTGGTACTGATCTGTGTCTGTGTCCCCATGTAGTGTATCTGTCTCCTCTCTCTGTGTCCTGCTGTTGAGATGCTGCCTCTGTGTGCTGTTTGTGACAGTGAGCCCGCTCTGTGCATGGTACCAGTGGCTGCACTGTGCTCACTGCCCCCTGCTCCACCTCAGGAGGTTTCTGTAGCACAGGACACTGGTTATTAAGCATGGGATTCAGCCTCAGCAAACAGTCCCCAGCGAGCAGCATGGCAGAGATGTAAGTCACAGGCCATATGTGGGTGATGCACAGAGCAGCCGGTGCTGCTTAGTCCCAGCTCATTCACACGTGGGATAAAGCATCTGATCCTGTTATTAATTGCCAATCACTCTGCAGATTCTGCTCTCCCCCCTGGTACAGACGCCCCCAGATCTGTGCCCCCTACCCCCTTATTAACACCTTCAGTGCAGCGCAAAGCAGTGAATTCCACGGCTCAGCCATAATAATATCCCCACTAAATCCACACGGGACAATGAGAACCTTTGAATGGTAATTATATATATATATATACACACACACAATAAAAGAAGAGATTGTGCATGATCCCTTCCTTTATTTATTTCAGCCCTTATTGATGCACCCAAGCGATTGATCACTGTATTAATATATATATATATATATATACACATACATACACACATATATATATATACATACATATATATAACAGTGTTCGACAAACCTATACATTTGCTCGCCCTGGGCGAGTGGATTTAACCCCCGGGCGAGTAAATATTGGCCCAAGCAGTACACGTTTGGTACTAGGTGGCGAGTAGATTTTTTTGTGTGGCGAGTAGATTTTTTGGTGATTTGTCAACCACTGTGTGTGTGTGTATATATATATATACATACACACACACACACACACACACACTGTATATACAATAGAAAATCAGATCCAGACACTGGTCAAGATATACAGTAGTAATTCTGGGAAAATTGAGTCCACTACGCCAAAAATAGAGAGGATTTAAAGAGTAGCAAAAAAGGTCATTTTAATGACTGAACAAAGTGATGGTAGCATGTAACATTTCGGATCCCTGATGAAGGTGCCTGTATGCACAGAAACGTTACATGCTATTGAATTCTTGAAAGCTGTACACCAAGCAATATCCTACATGTGTGTTTTCTTTAATAAATCCGTTCTGTACTATGAGAAAATACATGTAGCATTAAAAAAAAAACAGAACAACAACTCTGAATGACATTTTTAATGTATTATAATGTAACAAGCATTTTTTGTTTCTATAGCAACCATTTACAGGCTCTAATCTGGCACACCACTTTTTGAGCCCTGCCCTCTCTCTAGCAGTGCACCAATTGTACCTAGTGACTCCCTGGTCACTTGATCCCCACAGAACTTTGCATCTTGGGTCCTATTCTGCTATGCTACACGTATTATCTCATAGTACAGAACTGATTTATTCAAAATAAACCCTGCGGTTTATTCTGTGTACACGTGTATAATCTGCCGGTTTATACAAAGGATCTTTCAACAGATATTCCAGGTCACCTAAAGGGTGCTCCGCTCCCCATGTACATGTGTTAGGGGGTGTCAGGTGTGCCGTTCACCCCTCGAAATGCGCTGTTCTCCAACAGAGCGGTAGCTGCCTGGCACTGCAGCTGCGGGGTAACATTTGACGGCTCAGATCTGCATACGTTCATTGTGTTCCAGACATGTAATATGTTCTGATCCGGGGCTGGTGCCAGGGGGTGAGAAAAAGAGGCGACGGCCTCGGGCGGCATTTTCTCTGCTTCTTTTTGATCCTGGTCATAATACCAGGAACGAAAGGAGGCAAAGAAAACGCCGCCCTAGAACCGTCTTGATGGCGGTGCCATCGGTGCCACTGTAACCTCCGGCATGTCCTCCAGCTATCACATGGCGTCTCGTTGCCATGGCAATGCATCACCATGTGACGTTGCATGGCGTCACGACGCCATAACGTGACACCATATGATGTCACAACGCTGTGCCATGTGACACCACGTAGCAGGAGTAGACGCCGGCTGGACAATGTAAGAGGCTCCGTGCTCTCCCCCTGAACCGAGTCCAGCAAAAATCCCAGTCGGCCCAGTTTAATTGGTTTGGGGGGAGTTAGCAGGTGTCCTATTGGGTTCTGACTCTCTGCCTCCTTCTGTGTGACGTAACTGGAGGTGGCGACGGTCCGCTAGAAGCCGGCACCTCAGGCGCCAACCCTGTTTTGATCACACGCCCTCAACGGGGCCGCTGTTCCTGCCTATAATAAAAATGGGAAATAACGTTGCAGAACTTGTCATATTGTGCTGAAAGTAGCCGTGCCCTGTGCCTGTTCTGCGGATCTGTGTCACTCTGAGCCCCCCGTCCTGCAGATAAAGTCACAGATTGTTATAGGTGCATTCGGAGAGTCAGTGGGTGTCTGACAAACTGTTTCTCTGGCTGACATGAAGATTACACGGCTCTGTGTATTTGAAAGAGGACAAAGATAGCAGCTGGAAGAGCTTCTCATAGAGGATAGGAGCTGGGGATCTGGGATACATAGTAGCATTTATTAGCATGAAAACATCCAGGGGGGGGGGGGGGGCGGTGGGTCAAATCTAGAACTCAGCACAGGTGGCTCAATCAGTCCCTGCTTCAGCACAGTTTGCTCAATCAGTCCCAGCTTCAGCAAAGGTGGCTCAATCGGTCCCTGCTTCAGCACAAGTGGCTCAGAGGCTCAGTCTTTGATTGAGCCACTTGTGCTGAAGCTGGGATATCCTGAAGACATGACCTGTTTAGATTGTAAGCTCTTCTGGACAGGGACTCCTTTTCCTAAGTGTCACTTTTATGTCTGAAGCGCTTCTTCCCATTATGTGTTATTTATATGATTGTTACGTGTATTACTGATATGAAGCACTATGTAGATTAATGGCGATATATATACATACATACATACATACATACCTGTTGCGGGGGGCTTGAGGACTGGAGTTGAGCACCCCTGCATTAACCGCTTCCCTGCTGGGGACACCTGCCCCGCACCTGCTGCTAGGATTGTGTAGCTGTGAACCTGTATCTGTTATGTGCAATGCAACGAGCTGCAGGACAGTCTTGTATGTATGTATGTATGTATGTACGTACAAGTGCCATCCAGGTACATGGTGCCTCACAGCAGTAATACACGTGACATAATATTATAACACAATGGGAAGAAGTGCTTCAGACATAAAACAATAGGAAAAAGAGTCCCTCCCCGAAGAGCTTACAATCTAAGTGGTAAGTGGGGAGACCTTACAGAGACAGTAGGAGGGTGTTCTGGTAAGTGCGTCTGCAAGGGGTCCGTGCATATGAGATGTATAGTATCAGCCAGCGGAGCTACCCATGTGCTTCATTAAGCAAGTGTGTGTTTTAAGGAAAGTCCTAAAGGTGGAGAGAGCGGGGTGCCAGTCGGGTATTGACGAGAAGGACGTTCCAGGGGCTTACCTGGGGGACAAAGCGGCCGGCAGAGAGATGTCCCAGCGGAGAGGTCAGTGGCATCCAAACGCCCATGACCAAATGCCCTAGACCACTTGCTATTCTCTGAAATATGCTTCCCTCCTGTACTTTGTTGAACCCCTACATGCAAGTGAAAGTTTCTGTCACGCTTCCCGCTCACTTCGCTCCTGTGAGCATATTTCAGTGCTGGGAGAAGCCTCCTGCACAGCTCTGCACTAATAGGTGTGAAAAGGAGCAGGAGAATAGTCTCCTCGTTAGGAAGTGAAACAGGCATGTGTGTATTTATCATGAATGAATAATACGTTTCCAACCCATGTTATATATATAATTATTATTATCTACACTGAACATCACTGTGGAGGTTGGTACCCAAAGTACTGATCCATTGGAGCAATTCTCTTTGGTGTCATTCAGCAAAGTATTCAGACTGCTAAATACTGCCCCAGATTTTCCAGGAGAAGAAAATCCGGTTGATAAATCTGAGGCGGTTTGTTCTGCACCAGCTTTGCAGAGACGGGAGATTGAAAAATAAACCTCTTTATTTCTACATTATTATGGGAGATAATGCCAATTGGTTCCTCTGTTGAGAATATCTGGTATCTAAATCAATCATTAGAAATGAATCGATGTAGAACTTCATCAGCGTATAATCAATACGTTCACAAATCAGTAACTGAGTCACAATGCACAAAGCTACACTGTGTGGGTTTGTGTGTACACAATTTGTAATTAGAAGTCTGATAGCCTTATTTCTCAGAGCTACAATATACATCTAGTGCAGGGGGAGCCAACTAGTCCTCAAAGGCATCCAATAGGTCAGGTTTTCAAGATACCCCTGCTTCAGCACAGGTGGTGCAAGTTGAGCCCTGATCTAGTCTATGTGATGACATACTTTATTGTAATCCAAACATCAACATTTCAATCCCCAACAGAGTCTCTCTCAAGATGAAAAAGGCCCAGTTGGGGTCGGAAATGTTGAAGCGTGGATTACAATTAACCTGTGTCTGCATGTGGAGACCTAATGAAGGAATATCTTTATTCAAAATACTTGTTGTGTCTTTTCTGGTGCTGGTAAGCATTTCTTACTTGAGACACACACACACACACACGAAACTGCGAGGTGCACAGTACATTTGATGTCACAGAACAGGAAACCAGCGCACTAGTCTTGATGCAAAAGTCAGTGAAAATGATATTTGCGGGTGAGATCGGCATTGTGGTCCCAATTGAGACCTTTGTGGACATCTCAATAAAAGGTCTCAACAGAGACCGAAATGCCGATCTCCCCTGCAAATAACATTTTCACTGACTTTTGCATCAAGACTAGTGCGCTGGTTTCCTGTTCTGTATGTATGCATATCTCCAGCCTGGTCTCCCCACTGCTGGATGAAACGTCCCCAATGATCCCCCACGTCCTCTCCTCTTCTCCACGTCGCTCCATCACATTTTCCGATTTCATCCTCCCCTCTTCCTTTTGGTCGTTGTCTTGCTCATTTAAATCTCTCTTGGAATCCAGTCGAGTACCATCTTTGTCCAGTGACGGTCCTTTCTTCTTGGGATATGTCCGGCCCGCCGTCATTTTTAGTTTATTCAGTCGTGTGATGATGTCACAGACTTTTGTTTGCTTCCGAACCCACTCTTTTTTTTTTTCCGGTCTCTTCTGGAAATACCCAGCATGCATCTCTCCATACGTCTTTGCGTTGTCTGAAGCTGCCGAATTATTTCAGATCCACGTTTCACATCCATACGTGAGCAGGGGCAGAATACACTTTTTTCCCTAAGGCCCAGAGGAAGGTTCGGTAGAGCTAGTCCGGTAACTTCCAAATGTTCTCCTTCCCACATACACACCCATCTATCTCTTTCTGTCTGTCACATAGCTGAAAGGAGCACTCACAATCTCTGAATCAGTTGATCATGCCACGGATGCCACGGCTGCCACGGATGTTCTCTGGTACAGAAGACAATTCAAAAACAGAAATTCAGCCCTCCAGCAAACGTCTGAAAAGATCTTACATATCTATCATGATTATAAACGAGTCGTGATGATTTGTTTGTAATCATGTCATACATTTATTAAGATCTTTTCAGAAGTTTACTGGAGGGCTGAGATTCTGTTCTTGAATTGTCCATCTATTCATACTCCCAGATATATGTTCTCGCTGTTTTGCGATCGGAGGCGGTGTCCCTGGCGATGTGTGGCACAGGTCCATGTGCTGTAATTAACCACAGAGCAGGGGACAGATCGTTAATAGACTAGTGTCTCAGACCCGGAGCGTCTCAGCAGAAACCAGACTAACTTTGCAGTCTATTTGTAGGGACAGAAGTGTTACCCAACCCCGAGACAGAACCGAGATATATCAGGAACCCACAACATCCCTGTAATGTGTCAAAGGCATGAACCCATACACACCGCTCTGCACATTACACGTACACACCGCTCTGCACATTACACACCGCTCTGCACATTACACGTACACACCGCTCTGCACATTACACACCGCTCTGCACATTACACGTACACACCGCTCTGCACATTACACATACACACCGCTCTGCACATTACACGTACACACCGCTCTGCACATTACACACCGCTCTGCACATTACACACACACCGCTCTGCACATTACACACACACCACTCTGCACATTACACACACACCACTCTGCACATTACACACCGCTCTGCACATTACACACACACCGCTCTGCACATTACACACACCGCTCTGCACATTACACGTACACACACCGCTCTGCACATTACACGTACACACCGCTCTGCACATTACACGTACACACCGCTCTGCACATTACACGTACACACACCACTCTGCACATTACACGTACACACACCACTCTGCACATTACACACCGCTCTGCACATTACACGTACACACACCGCTCTGCACATTATACATACAGTCTCCGCTCCAAGAGCTTGAATCCCACAGCATGCATCACTGGGGGGAAAAAACGTTTCCCACAGGCTCCCTGCAGGCAGCACTCAGCAGCTAGGAAGGAGTGGAGCAGCCTGTGCCGCCTGCTGCGTGTGCGGCGCAGGAGCTGCTATTACAAGCCTCTACACTCAGAACCATGCACAATATAAAGGTCAAGCATCCATGAGGGAGGGTGTGAGCTGTCATGTAGAGAGCAAGACTGAGTTCTGTGTTATATCATCATACAGGCCCATTCGCATAAACCTGTTCTACATCAGAGATCGATGGAGACAAAATAGAATTTCAGGGGTGGCCAAGACCAGTCCTCAAGGGCCACCAACAGGTCAGGCGTTAAGGATATCCCTGCTTCAGCGCAGGTGGCTATAATTATCACTGATTGAGCCACCTGTGCTGAAGCAGGAACTGATTGAGCCCTGAGCACTGAAGAGACTGATCCATACACACCTGTGCATGAGGCCAGCATCCCCCATACACACCTGTGCATGAGACCAGCATCCCCCGTACACACCTGTGCATGAGACCAGCATCCCCCGTACACACCTGTGCATGAGACCAGCATCCCCCGTACACACCTGTGCATGAGACCAGCATCCCCCGTACACACCTGTGCATGAGACCAGCATCCCCGTACACACCTGTGCATGAGACCAGCATCCCCCGTACACACCTGTGCATGAACCAGCATCCCCCCGTACACACCTGTCATGAGACCACAGCATCCCCCGTACACACCTGTGCAGGAGACCAGCTCATCCCCCGTACACACACCTGTGCATGAGACCAGCATCCCCCGTAACACCTGTGCATGAGCCAGCATCCCCCGTACACACCTGTGCATGAGCCAGCATCCCCCTTACACACCTGTGCATGAGGCCAGCATCTCCCTCCCCCGTACACACCACGCTGTGCCATGAGACCACAGCAGCACAACCACCACAATCTCACAGCTACCATCACACACACCTCAGTACCACATCCCCGCACAAACTCACTTCACCTCATCCATCACCCCCACCCACACACCGTCACGGGACGCCATCCGATGACACCTGATCACCCCAGTTGCCTCCCGCCGCACCTCCCATCCCACCCACGCGCCACCCCTTCATCCCGGCCTCACAGCCCCCCGTCCGCTAGCCCCGGCCTCGCCAGCGCGGCTGCACGCGCCCTGCCTGGCAACAGAAAACGGACCACCCCGCACAGTCACTTGCAATGGGGGCCGAACCTATGACCACGGTCCGGGCACCCCGCCCGGCCGTGAGGCCGAGTGCTCCTCCTCCGGGCGCGGGTCGCCTCCTGTCCGCCGGCCCAGCACAGCAGGCAGGGCCCTACACCCACACAACAACATCAAGCATTTCACACCACACATCCTTGCACACAAGCCTTCCCCACACATCCCCACGTCCACATGATACCCCCACTCCACTCCCACGCCGAAGTTTACCGCCGAAATCCTCCCCCCCTGCCCGCCAGTGTCACCTACCACTCCCTCCGTCCCCGCGGTCGGTCCCCTCCGCTCTCCAGCCTCAGCCCACCCATCCCCCTCACCCCGTACGACACACCTTTTGGCATGAGACCATCCATCCCCTGTACACTACCTGTGCATTAGACCAGAATCCCCGTACACACCTTTGCATGATGCAGAGTCTCCCATACACATCTGTATACGAGGCCAGTGTCTCCCATACACACCTGTGCATGAGGCCAGTGTCTCCCATACACACCTGTGCATGAGACCACCGTCTTCCATAAACACCTGAGCAGTGAGGCAGACGAGGTCAGGTGCAGCTCCTCCCAGTAATTACCAGTTCTCAATAATTAAGTGACGCTTTCTGGATAGAAAAAGAGAAAGTGGATTGTGAAGAGCACACAGCCCGGAGGTGAGCGGGAAGGGATTTATTTATAACCCCGCGCATCGTGCTCTTGTTTTTATATTTCGTGACCCTAAGGGAATTGTTTCTCTCAGCTTCCCATATAAGGATCCCATTGTTTACAATGACAGATTTGTACAACACTGGGTTTGTCTTTTATGCAGTACAGGCTGGGGGCAGTTAGATTAACACTGTGGGTGCCATGCTAGGAAACTGTAAGGCGGGCGTCTCAAACTCCGTCCTCAAGGGCCACCAATAGGCCAGCTTTTATGGATTTCCCTGCTTCAGCACAGGTGGCTCAGTCTGAGCCACTGATTGAGCCACATGTGCTGAAGCAGGGATATGCAAATACAGATTTTGTGCGGCACACCAATATTAAATGTGTGGAGTCCTTGAATATTAAATATAATGGTTTGGCTATTACTGAGCTTAACTCCTTGAGAACTCTTGGATGTACTGTATGCCATCGGGGCCAGGTGCCTTATTTACTTTAATTTTTTAAAGTCGCTTATGAACTTCTTCCTCAGTTAACCAATTGTTCATTAATATGGAGGTTGTGGCTTCCTCCTGCGGCGCTACTATTGAACTTGATTCTTCCCATGTAAACACAGAGGCAAAGAATTTGTTTAATACCTCAGCTTTTTCCTTATCTCCAATAATCTGCCTAACCATCTCACACTGAAAGGGTCCTATATTTTCTTTTCTCATTTTTTTGTTATTAAGGTACTTAAAGAACTTTTTAGGGTTGACCTTACTTTCTATTGCAATCCTTTTTTCATTATCCATTTTTGCTAATTTGATTGCCCTTTTGCAATTTTTGTTACATTCCTTAGAATTCTGATACGATGTCTCTGTCCCTTCTGACTTAAAGAATCTAAACGCCTTCCTCTTCTTGTCCATTTCCTCCCCCACCTGTTAATTTAGCCACATTGGTTTTGACTTATTTCGTTTATATTTATTACCCAAGGGTATACACTGATAAGTGTGCTTTTCTAACAATGTTTTAAAGACTGCCCATTTATCTTCTACATTTTTTCCCTGCAAAAACCCATTGGGTAGAGGGATAACTTTTTAAGAGGTTTAGTGGTTAGGGTAGGGGGATAACTTTAGGGTAATTGATTTAAGGTTTTTAAGGTATGGGGTTGCGTTAGTATTGGGGAGGGTTTCGGATAATGTTGGGGAAGTGGGTGAGTGAGTGTCGCGGCGGCGGTCACTTCTGGCTAATCCCCGTGGAGATTTTGTTGCGGGTGAAACAGTCATGACCAAATGCCCTGGGCTGTGTTTTAATGTTTGGAAAATAAAGACTGAAAAATGTCCCCCGACCTTCCTTATTTCTTTCTTTCCTTCCTTTCTATCTTTTTTCTTTTACAACGAAATACTGAAAAACGTGGCGACGCTTCCAGCGAGAACCCAGGGTCCCGGGAGTGTACCCCCACTTCTCTTCCTGGGGGTTCATTAGGGCGATGTGTCACTGCATGTTGGGGACACGCAGCCCGTGTGATTGCTTTGTTAACACACACGACACCTTCTACTTCACACAGGGGAACAGAAACCTCTGCTCTGTGTTTTAATTGAGTCACAATTGACGCTGTTATTTTGGGGACAGAATGTGGGAATTTCTGATCACGTTATTTAACCCCATGGTTGCCAAAACGCTGAAAGCAATATATTTATACCATTATAGATCAGGGAACGGCAAATTCCAGCCACCAACAGGTCAGGTTTTCAGGATATCCCTGCTTCAGCACAGGTGGCTCGGGATATCCTGAACACCTGACCTGTGCGGTGGCCCCAACTGAGCCACTGATTGAGCTACCTGTACTGAAGCAGGGACATCCTTTAAAACCTGACCTGTTGGTGGCCCTTGGGGACTGGAGTTGACCTCCCTTGATTAAGATAGATGCATTTCATAGCCCTATTGCAACGTAGGAGTTAGAGTTAACTGTATAATGACCACAACATTGACCGCCCAGCAAAATGCGAATTACATCTCAAAGTCTTCATTAACTTTGCTCACTGAGGAATGAGATGTACTAGAGCAGATGCAGGATCACAATTTAATATAAAAACTTCCTGTAATTGTCCTGCCTACAAGTTAGGTGTGTAGGTGTGTAGGTGTGTAGGTGTGTAGGTGTGTAGGTGTGTAGGTGTGTAGGTGTGTATAGAATGCTTTGAACAATATTCAGCACTTTCTTGCTGTTTTGATCTCCTTCAAATGCATATCTGGCGTTCAATCATCAGAAGAGGCGAGAGACTGGCAATCATTTTATACACCCTAATAGCTTAAAAAGCAAAAAACAAAGCGGGGTGCAATAACCAAGAATAAGAAGTAATATGGAAAGTACTAAAAATGTACTAATATTACACACAAAAAAAACACTAAATATAATAAAACACATTGTGCATAAGAGAGCTCCCCCTGGATTGCATTTGTGTTCATGGGTGAACATGCTGTGCTCGGCACTGATATATGATGTTGCACAGAACGCTGTCACTTTAAGGGCTCACCAGGGAATTGGTAACTACTGTACGAGGGGAAGGAATTATTCGGCTAATTGACCTAGAAGTGCAGCTGCACAGTCAGGGGGATGGGGGGGGGGGGGTGATTGGTGTGAGACCTGCACCCCCACAGACAGGTTCCCCAAATAACGACGCGGGGGGGGGGGGGTGACAGCAGAGAGTCCGTGCACTGCAATAGTGACAGCCCCTGGGGGTGCTGCTTTTCGGGGGGGGGGGGGGTTCCCGGTTATTTCCTTCTTAACAGACACCATTTTACATGAACCTACAAGTAAAAAAGTTTACAATCCACCCTTCTTGTTTATTTCCCCGTATGTCGGTCTATTAACCCCTTTACAGCAGGGGGGCTCAACTACAGTCATCAAGGATATCCCTGCTTCAGCGCAGGTGGCTCAGTCTGACTGCACTCCCTGTGCTGAAGCAGGGATATCCTGAATACCTGACTTGCTGGTGGCCCTTGAAGACTGGAGTTGACCACCCCTGCTTTACTGGCCATATCTCTGCACGGGGCATGGCATGTGCCAGCCAGCACTGAAGGGGTTCTTTTTGGGTGCCCCAACCCCCACCCCACCCCAGTTTCCATCACTTTTCAGGGAGAAACTATGATAAAAGAGGCCAAAGGTAAAGTTGAACCCCCACTCTCCCCTTCCCCCCGGCCCTGTGCCAGGGCAGAGCTGGGCTTACCTTTCACGTCAATGCCACCGCTGCCAGTCTCTGCCTATAGATCCAGTCCCTCAGCTGGAGGGGTGCCTGGCTCTTCCCCTGCCCTGTCCTGCTCAGCACATATTCCAAGCCCCGGGAGCAGCGCAGAATCCTCCATCTCGCACCCCCTGCCAGAGAGTCCTTCAAACACGGATTTGGGGGTTCCAGGGGTCAGCTGTCACTCTTCTCGACCTGGGCAAGATGCCACCCCGCCGTCCACACAAACGCTCATCCTTGGTGGGTGCTCCAGTTGTGGGTTTCCAGCTGGAGCGGGTGCTGAACTTGTCCAGTGTTGGCAGCTACGCACGCCCCCCCTCCTGCCTCCTCTGTATCCCCCCTCCTGCCTCCTCTGTATCCCCCCCTTTCTTCTCTCTATCTGCTCCTCAGCTGTCTGCTGTCTGCTTTATCCAGCTCTCAGGATTCACACAGGGACCCACTGACAGGGACTGAGCCTGCCACAAGTCACCACTCCCTCCTACTGCTCCTGCCATGAACAGCAGCTACTGACAGCTAAATACCTCCAAACCCCTGCATCAGCACAACAGTCACTTTGTCGCTGTGGTTCTGGGGTCCTCACTCTCCTCCTTCTGCATCCTCCTCTCCCTCTGCGCTTTTAATCTCGCCTCAATTCCATCACTTTCCAGCTCCTGGATGTCTTCCCCCTCTCTGCTCATCCTATGCACAGTGTGGCTATATTTGGCATTTTAATGGCACCCTGTGCCCTTCTCTCTGGGCTGTTCTCTCCCTGCCCTCGCTTTCTTTCATCCCCCTCTCTCCTTCCTCCTCTTTCATGTCTCTTCCTCCCCTCGTGCCCGGGATAACCTCGCCTTCTCCTCCAGCCCTGCTGCCTCATTTCAAGCCTTTGCCACGCTGACTTCACACCTCTGGTTATTTCCCAGGAGGGTGCGCCCTGATATACAGGCTGCCGGCGGGGGCAATCCTCGCCCTTTATGTTTTATTGGCTGGAGTATAATAAAATAAAAAGTAGTGGTACTTTGGGGTGAGGGCCGCAGAGCACAATCATGGTCATCCCTTTCATCTTTAGGAGTTAATCTTTTTTTGTTTAACCTCATGCAGCCTGCTGTGGGATTTTATGTTTTAGGGAAACAGATGGATTAAAGTTCTTGTCAAATAGAACATCAAAGATTTGTTGTTGTTGATGGATGGGTGCGAGATGGATATGGGGTGCGAGATGGATGCGATATGGAATGTGTATGGGACATATATGGGATGGGTACGGGACAGATATGGGATGGGAATGGATACAGGATGGGTATGGCACAGGTATGGGATGGGTATGGGATGGGGATGGGTGCGGGATGGGGATGGGTACGGGACAGATATGGGATGGGAATGGATACAGGATGGGTATGGCACAGGTATAGGATGGGTATGGGGACCGCTCTGGGCTGGGGCTGGGTCTCGTTCCCGTCTCTGGGCTGGCCTGGCTCCCGGCTAGGGTCTGTCCCCGTTCCATGGCTGGGTCTGGGCTCGCTCTGGGCTGGGTCTGGCCCGCTTTGGCTTTGGCTGGTTGTTTGGATGGGGATGGGTGCGGGATGGGGATGGGTACGGGACAGATATGGGATGGGAATGGATACAGGGTGGGTATGGCACAGGTATGGGATGGGTATGGGATTGATATGGGATGGGTATGGGACAGATATGGGATGGGGATGGGTGGGCATGATGGGATGAATGATATGGAATTGGTACAGGACAGATATGGGTACGGGCATATATGATGGGTTGAATGGATACAGGATGGGTATGGCACAATATGGGATGGATGCGGGATGGGTATGGCACAGATATGGGATGGATGCGGGATGGAATGGCAGCAGATATGGGATGGATGCGGGATGGGTATGGGATGGATGCGGGATGGGTATGGCACAGATATGGATGGGTATGGGATGGATGCGGGATGGGTATGGCACAGGATGGATGCGGGATGGTATGATGTGCGGTGGTATGACATGTAGTGCGGATGGATGCGGGATGGGTTGGCATCGTTATGGGATGGATGGCGGGATGATAGGCACAGGTATGGGATGAATGGGTGGGTAGGGGATGGATGCGGATGGGTATGGGATGGATGCGGGATGGTATGGGATGGATGGGGATGTGTATGGCACAGGTATGGGATGGATGCGGGATGGGTATGGGATTGATGCGGGATGGGTATGGCACATGTATGGGGATGGATGCGGGATGGGTATGGGATGGATGCGGGATGGGTATGGCACAGGTATGGGATGGATGGATGGCGGGCTGGGTATGGCACAGGTATGGGATAGATGCGGGATGGGTATGGCACAGATATGGGATGGGTAGGGATGGATGCGGGATGGGTATGGCACAGGTATGGGATGGGTATGGCACAGGTATGGGTATGGATGCGGGTTGGGTATGGCACAGATATGGGAGGGTATGGCACAGGTATGGGGATGCGGGATGGGTATGGATGGATGCGGGATGGGTATGGGGATGGTGCGGGATGGATGCGGGTGGGTATGGCACCAGTATCGGATGGGTAGGGATGGATGCGGGATGCGGGATGGGTAGGCACAGGTATGGGGATGCGTGGTGTATGGGATGGATGCGGGATGGATATGGCCAGATATAGATGGTTGCGGGATGGGTATGGCACAGATATGGGATGGATGCGGGTTTGGTATGCACAGGTATGGGATGGATGCGGGATGGGTATGGGATGGATCGGGATGGGTATGGGATGGATGCGGGATGGCGGGATGGTATGGCACAGGTATGTGGATGCGGGATGGTGATGGGATGGATGCGGGATGGGTATGGCACAGATATAGGATGGTTGCGGATGGGTATGGCACAGATATGGGATGGATGCGGGATGGATGCGGGATGGGTTGCCCAGGTGTGGGATGGATGGCGTGATGGGTATGGATATGGGATGCGGGATGGGTATGGGATGGATGCGGGATGGGTATGGGATGGATGCGGGTATGGGTATGGCAAGGTATGGGATAGATGCGGGATGGGTATGGCACAGATATGGGATGGGTATGGGATGGATGCGGGATGGGTATGGCACAGGTATGGGATGGGTAGGCCATATATGGGGATGGATGCGGGATGGGTATGGCACAGGTATGGGATAGATGCGGGAGTGGGTATGGCACAGATATGGGATGGTATGGGATGGATGCGGGATGGGTATGGCACAGGTATGGGATGGTATGGCACGATTGGGATGGGTATGGCCAGGTATGGGGATGCGGGATGGTGTATGGGATGGATGGGTATGGGATGGATGCGGGATGGGTATGGGATGGATGGGGATGGGTATGGCACAGGTATGGGATGGGTAGGGGATGGATGTGGGATGGGTATGGCACAGGTATGGTGGATTGGGATGGGTGCGGGATGGGGATGGGTACGGGACAGATATGGGATGGGAATGGATACAGGGTGGGTATGGCACAGGTATGGGATAGATATGGATGGGTATGGGACAGATATGGGATGGGATGGGTGCAGGATAGGGATGAGATGGATATGGAATTGTACAGGACAGATATGGGTACGGGACAGATATGGGATGGGTATGGAATGGATACAGGATGGGTAGGCACAGGTATGGGATGTGATGCGGGATGATCGGATGGGTATGGCACAGATATGGTATGGATGCGGGATGGGTATGGGATGGATGCGGGATGTTATGGCAACAGATATCGGATGGGTATGGATGGATGCGGGATGGGTATGGCACAGGTATGGGGATGCGGGATGGGTATGGGATGGATGCGGGATGGGTATGGCACAGATAAGGATGGTTGCGTGATGGGTATGGCACAGATATGGGATGGATGCGGGATGGATGTGGGAGGTGGTATGGGCCAGGTATGGGATGGATGCGGGATGGTTATGGGATGGATGCGGGGTGGGTATGGGATGGATGGGGATGGTAATGGGATGGATGCGGGATGGGTATGGCACAGGTATGGGATGGATGCGGGATGGGTATGGGATGGATGCGGGATGGGGGTATGGCACACGTAATGGGATGGATGCGGGATGGGTATGGCACATGGATGATGCGGGATGGGTATGGGATGGATGCGGGATGGGTATGGATGGATGCGGGATGGGTATGGTACAGGTATGGGATAGATGCGGGATGGGTATGGCACAGATATGGGATGGGTATGGGATGGATGCGGGATGGGTATGGCACAGGTAGGGATGGATGCGGGTTGGGTATGGCACAGATATGGGATGGGTATGGGATGGATGCGGGATGGGTATGGCACAGGTATGGAATGTATGCGGGATGGGTATGGCACAGATATAGGATGGATGCGGGATGAGTATGGCACAGGTATGGGATGGATACGGGATGGGGTATGGCACAGGTATGGGATGGATGCGGGATGGGTATGGCACAGGTATGGGATGGATGCGGGATGGGTATGGCACAAATATGGGATGGATGCAGGATGGGTATGGGATGGATGCGGGATGGGTATGGCACAGATATGGGATGGATGCAGGATGGATATGGAATGGGTATGGTATGGGTATGGCACGGATATGGAATGGTTGGATGGGTATGGCCAGTTCGTCTGGGTATGGGATGGATTGGGATGGATATGGCACGTAGGTGGTTGCGTGGGTATGGGATGGATGCGGGATGGGTATGGCAGCGATATGGGATGTGATGCGGGATGGGTATGGCACAGGTATTGGATGGATGCGGGATGATTATGGGCCCAGGTACGGGATGGGTATGGGATGGGTATGGCACAGGTATGGATGGATGCGGGATGGGTATGGCACAGGTATGGGATGGATGCGGGATGGGTTATGGCACAGGTATGGAATGGATGCGGGATGGGTATGGCACAGATATGGTTGGATGCGGGAATGAGTCTGGCACAGGTATGGGATGGATGCGGGATGGGTATGGCACAGATATGGGATGGATGCGGGATGGGTATGGCACAGTATGGGATGAACGGGATGGGTATGGCACAGATATGGGATGTATGCGGGATGGGTATGGCACAGATATGGATGGATGCGGGATGGGTATGGCACAGGTATGGAATGGATGGCGGGGTGGGTATGGCACAGGTATGGGATGGATTGGTATGGGTATGGCACAGATATGGGATGGATGCGGGATGGGTATGGCACAGATATGGGATGGTTGCGGGATGGGTATGGGATGGATGCGGATGGGTATGGCACAGATATAGGATGGTTGCGGGATGGGTATGGGATGGATGCGGGATGGGTAAGGCACAGATATAGGATGGTTGCGGGATGGGTTGGTTTATGGCACAGATATAGGATGGTTGCGGGATGGGTATGGCACAGATATGGGATGGATGCGGGATGGGTATGGCACAGATATGGGATGGGTATGGCACAGACAGCGGGATGGGTATGGGATGGTTGCGGGATGGTTACGGCACAGATATCGGATGGGTATGGGATGGATGCGGGATGGGTATGGCACAGATATAGGATGGTTGCGGGATGGGTATGGCACGATATAGATGGTTGCGATGGTAGGATTGATGCGGGATGGGTATGGCACAGAATATGGGATGATGGCGGGATGGTAGGCACAATATAGGATGGTTGGATGGGTATGGATGATGCGGGATGGTGTATGGCGACAGATGGATGGATGCGGGATGGGTATGCGATATGGTGATGGCGGGATGGGTATGGCACAGATATGGGATGGGTATGGCACAGATATAGGATGGGTATGGGATGGATGCGGGATGGGTATGGCACAGATATAGGTTGGTTGCGGGATGGGTATGGATGGGTATAGCACGATATGGGATGGGTATGGCACAGATCATGGGATGGATGCGGGATGGGTATGGCACAGATATAGGATGGTGCGGGATGTTTATGGCACAGATATAGATGGGCGGGATGTTTATGGCACAGATAAAAATGGGATGGATGTGGGATGTTTATGGCACAGATATGGGATGGATACGGGATGTTTATGGCACAGATATGGGATGGTGCGGGATGGGTATGGCACAGATAGTAGAGGTTGCGGGATGGGTATGGGATGGATGCGGGATGGGTATGGCACAGGTATGGGATGGATGGGATGGGTATGGGATGGATGCGGGATGGGTATGGGATGGATGCGGGATGGGTATGGGATGGATGCGGGATGGGTATGGGATGGATGCGGGATGGGTATGGCACAGGTATGGGAGTGGTAGGGATGGATGCGGGATGGGTATGGCACAGGTATGGGGGATGCGGGATGGGTATGGCACAGATATGGGATGGATGCGGGATGGGTATGGCACAGATATGGAATGGGTATGGCACAGATATAGGATGGTTGCGGGATGGGTATGGCACAGATATCGGATGGGTATGGGATGGATGCGGGATGGGTATGGCACAGATATAGGATGGTTGCGGGATGGGTATGGGATGGATGCGGGATGGGTATGGCACAGATATGGGATGGGTATGGCACAGATATAGGATGGTTGCGGGATGGGTATGGCACAGATATCGATGGGTATGGGATGGATGCGGGATGGGTATGGCACAGATATAGGATGGTTTGCGGGATGGGTATGGGATGGATGCGGGATGGGTATGGCACAGGTATGGGATGGATGCGGGATGGGTATGGCACAGATATAGGATGGTTGCGGGATGGGTATAGGATGGATGCGGGATGGGTATGGGATGGATGCGGGATGGGTATGCACAGATATGGGGGGAGGTCCAAGGAGGATTATGTCCTCCCTATCTTTTTGCTGCTTTCTCTATTCATGGATTTTCACTGTATTTCCCGAATAAGGCCATTTTGGCCTGTATTCACAGATATCTCCCCCCCATGTTTATTATATTTTATGACATTCATGTAAGTTTCACTGATTCGTGCGGGACCTTCTGTACCTGGAAATGTTAGAGATTATACTTTATCATATGCCATCCTAACCCTATAGGCCAGCCTACCCCTAATAGGCCAGCCTAACCCTAATAGCCAGCCTAATGCTAACCCTAATATACAGCTGAATACTAATAGCCAGCCTAACCGTAACCAGCACTGTCGGAGTCAGGATCATCTGGAGAAAATCATTGCTGACTAAGTACGGGATGGATATCCAGATATGGGGTGGATACGAGATGAGTATGGACAGATGGGATGGGTACCGGGACAATATGGGATGGGTACGGGACAGTATGGGATGGTTACGGGACAGATATGGGATGGGTAGGGACAGATATGGGATGGGAACGGGATGGGTACCAACAGATATGGGAACAGGACGGGTTGGCACAGATATGGGATGAGCATGGCACAAATTTGGGATGGGAACAGGACGAGTATGGCACAGATATTGGATGGGTATGACATGGGTTTGGGATGGGTACGGTGTGTGTATGGCACAGATCTGGGATGTATGGGTACAGTCCATACGTCTGCCCAGTAAATAAAATTTTTTTATTTTAAGAGGAAACATCTGAACAGTTGCATGGGATTGTAACGTTAGTGACTGTGCGTTTATTCCTTCCGTCATCCTTGTATCCTTCTCCCCCTGTTTGTTTATTCCCCTCCCCCTTCTCCTCCCCCCGCGTTTTATTCCCCCCCCCGCCCCCTCTCTCCCCTGTGTGTTATTCCCCCCCCGCCCCTTCTCCCCCTGCATTTGCATTCCCCCCCCTCTCCCCCTGCTTTTATTCCCTCCCCCCCCCTCTCCCCCTCATGTTATTCCCAGGTCCACCCCTTACTCCCCCCTTCGTTTTCTCCCCCGCCACTCTTCTCCCCCTGCGGGGTATTCCCCTGCCCCCTCTCCCCCTGCGTGTTATTTCCCCCCCCCCCTTCTCCCCCTTCGTTTTATGCCCCCTCCTTCTCCCCCCCCCCTGTTTATCCCTCCCCCGCCCCTTCTCCCCCTGCTGTGTTTTATTTCCCCCCCCTCTCCCCTGCTGTTATTCCCCCCCCCTCTCCCCCCCTGCGTGTTATTCCCCCCGCCCCTTCTCCCCCTGCGTGTTATGCCCCCGTCCCCTCTCCCCCTGCGTGTTATTCCCCCGCCCCCTCTCCCCCTGCGTGTTATTCCCCCGCCCCTCTCCCCCTGCCGTGTTTTATTCCCCCCGCCCTTCTCCCCCTGCGTGTTATCCCCGCCCCTTCTCCCTGCGTGTTATTCCCCGCCCCCTCTCCCCCTTGCGGTGTTATTCCCTCCCCCCGCGCCCTTCTCCCCCTCGTTTTCCCCCCCCCCCCCACTTCTTCTTCCCCCTGCGTGTTTATTCCCCCGCCCCTTCTCCCCCCTGCGTGTTATTTCCCTTCCCCCGCCCCTTCTCCCCCTGCCGTGTTATTTCCCCCGCCCCTTTCCCCCCCGCGTGTTATTCCCCCGCCCCTTCTCTCTCCCCCCGCGTGTTTCCCCCCCCTTCTCCCCCCTGCGTGTTATTCCCCCTCCCCCGTCTCCCCCTGCGTGTTATTCCCCCCGCCCACTTCTCCCCCTGCGTGTTATTCCCCCGCCACTTCTCCCCCTGCGTGTTATTCCCCCCCCCCCCCCTTCTTCTTCCCCCCCCCCCCCCCTGCGTGTTATTCCCCCGCCCCTTCTCCCCCTCGTGTTATTCCCCCCTCCCCTTCCCCCCCTCTTCCCACCCCGCTTCTCCCCTCGTTTTCCCTTCCCGCCCTTCTCCCCCGCGTGTTATTCCCCCGCCCCTTCTCCCCCCGCGTGTATTCCCCCGCCCCTTCTCCCCTGGTGTTATTCCCTCCCCGCCTTCCCCCCCCGCCCCCTCTCCCCCTGCGTGTTATTCCCCCGCCCCTTCTCCCCCCTGCTGTTATTCCCCCCTTCCCTTCCCCGCCCCTTCTCCCCCTGCGTGTTATTTCCCCCTTCTTCTCTCCCCTGCGTTTATTCCCCCCCCTCTCCCCCTGCATGTTATTCCCCCGCCCCTTCTCCCCCTGCGTGTTATTCCCCGCCCCCTCTCCCCCTGCGTGTTATTCCCCCGCCCCTTCTCCCCCTGTGTGTTATTCCCCTGCCCCTTCTCCCCCTCTTGTTATCCCCTATCCCCCCCCCCCTCTCCCCCTGCTTGTTATTCCCCCCGCCGCCCTTCCCCCCTGCGTGTTATTCCCCCGCCCCTTCTCCCCCCTGCGTGTTATTCCCCCGCCCCTTCTCCCCCTGCGTGTTTATTCCCCCGCCCCCTTCTCCCCCTGCGTGTTATTCCCCCGCCCCTTCTCCCCCTGCGTGTTATTCCCTCCCGCCCCTTCTCCCCCTGCGTGTTATCCCCCCGCCCCTTCTCCCCCTGCGTGTTATTCTTCCCCTCCCCCGCCCCCTTCTCCCCCTGCGTGTTATTCCCTCCCCCGCCCCTTCTCCCCCTGCGTGCTATTCCCCCGCCACTTCTCCCCCTGTGTGTTTATCCCTCCGCCCTTCTCCCCCTGCGTGTTATTCCCCCCGCCCCTTCTCCCCCTGCGTGTTATTCCCCCGCCCCTTCTCCCCCTGGGTGTTATTCCCCCGCCCCCTCTCCCCCTGCGTGTTATCCCCGCCCTTCTCCCACCTGCGTGTTATTCCCTCCCCCGCCCCCTTCTCCCCCTGCGTGTTATCCCCCCGCCCCTTCTCCCCCTGCGTGTTATCCCGCCCCCGCCCCTCTCCCCTGCGTGTATTTCTCCCGCCCCTTCTCCCCCTGCTTGTTATTCCCATTCCCCCGCCCGTTCTCCCCTGCGTGTTATTCCCCCGCCCCCCCTCTTCCCCCTGCGTATTCCCTGCCCCCTCTCCCCTGCGGTTATTCCCCCGCCCCTTCTCCCCCTGCGTGCTATTCCCCACTCCCCCTGCGTGTTATTCCCCCGCCCCTTCTCCCCCTGCGTGCTATTCCCCACTCCCCTACGTGTTATTCCCCTGCCCCCTCTCCCCCTGCGTGCTATTCCCCTCTCCCCCTGCATGTTATTCACCCCCCTCCCCTCTCCCCCTGCGTGCTATTCCCCTCTCCCCCTGCGTGTTATTCACCCCCCTCCCCTCTCCCCCTGTGTGTTATTCCCCCCCTCCCCTGTGTGTTATTCCCCCCCTCCCCCCTGTGTGTTATTCCCCCCCTCCCCCCCCTGTGTGTTATTCCCCCGTCCCATCTCCTCTCGGTAGGAGAATCACTAATTTTCTCATCCCCTTCTTTTCATTCCTCAGACATTCGTACATTAATCTGAATTATTAGGATGAAAAGCCGGGGATCTGTAAAACACACATTCCCCTTATTATGCCTTTATTAAACCTGCCCTTAATGTGAGGGGAGTGACCCCAGCAGTCAGGAAACCTTACAAAGTTACTGTAGATAGATTATTGGACCCCCTGTACTGCCAGAGATCGTCCCACCTGGGCGAGGAGTCCAATCTCCCTGCTCTAACGCAGTGTAATGCAGCTCTGGGGGCACAAAGGGATGTTATAATGAAACTGTTCTTTAGGGCATAAGGAAATCTGACATGTGGCCCAGTGAGTTAACAAAAACTTGTGTACCCCCTTTGGGGACTACTAGTTAGTGTAAGGCGTTAACAGCCTTAATGGGTTAACTGTGTGGGATCACTTGGGTTACTGCCCTCGCCATCATGTGATGCCTATGCAGGAAGAGATTGCCAGGCATATATATGTCTTGTGACCAGTGATGTCATTATAGGGAGATAGAAAGGTATATATGGATCCACCATATGTTCTATACACAGGTTCCTCAGCGTTAAGACTGAAGCCTCACTGTGAGTCCTGTAAATAGTGTTCTGTGTGTGTAGTTATGTGTGTTAAGGATGTCCTGTCACCATTTATTGCCTTCAGTTAAGGAACGTGCCCTATATAGCTAGTGCCCATAGTAATGGCCCAATATTGTTCTCATGCGGGAAGAGGAGTAGCCATGTGCTCAGCAGGGAGGTCTGAGTAGAAGCTCCATAGCATAATCGGATCGGCCTCACCGGAAGGTCCTAGGAAAATTCCTGATCCAACAAGTATAGACTAAGAATGCTGTGTTCCGAATTGGGATAGTGATCCCAGAGAATAGTGCCCCCCCCCCCCCCCCATCCCCCGCCCACCTGAGATGGGGCATTATTAACGCTATGCAGGAGATTGCCAATCCAACCAATACAAAAGGAAACAAGCATAAGTACCTCCCCAGCAAAGGAGCGAGAGCTACCAGGGGAAGTAGCACAAAGTAACATATTGTTTCCCACCAGTTCATGTCTGAAGTGAAGTCCGTTCTACGGCGAGTATTGTCAACGGCTGTGAATAAAGTTCTTGTTTGTACTATAAAAGCTCCTGGTGCCCATCATTATTCTATCTGCATATCCACTCCCAGCCTGGACCGACCCAGCACCCTGAGCAGGTGTGAGAGACTGAGCCCAGCCTGCACGGACCCAGCACCCTGAGCAGGTATGAGAGACTGAGCCCAGCCTGCACGGACCCAGCACCCTGAGCAGGTGTGAGAGACTGAGCCCAGCCTGCACGGACCCAGCACCCTGAGCAGGTATGAGAGACTGAGCCCAGCCTGCACAGACCCAGCACCCTGAGCAGGTATGAGAGACTGAGCCCAGCCTGCACTAACCCAGCACCCTGAGCAGGTATGAGACCGAGCCCAGCCTGCACTGACCCAGCACCCTGAGCAGGTGTGAGAGACTGAGCTCAGCCTGCACTGACCCAGCACCCTGAGCAGGTGTGAGAGATTGAGCCCAGCCATGTATATATCCAACTCAATGTAAACTCTTTTTAGAGCCGGGTAAGGAGGGTTACACCAGACAACCAGAGCTAATAAGAGTGTCGACTGGAGGAACACAGTGCGACGAATGAGTAGAAGAAAAGGATTAATAGATCAAACTGAATTCTAAACTTGCTCCAGGCCACGTAGCCCTAGATCTTTAAGAGCAACTCGGATCTTATATTTATAGACAAATTGCCTCTAGTTGGATATTTTAACGAGAAATGTTATTGACCAGACGCTGAATATTCGTCACTTCACTCAAATTAAACATTGTGAGGCCTATTCTATAAGTGTTCATAAACCACTTATCGCGGCATTTTCGCTCCAAAATGCCTACTGCTATTCTGTAAGCCTCGATAAGTGGGTGATGAAGGTATGAATGGCCAATTTTTTCAGCCGTCCAAAACAGATCGCCGGGTGAGCGGCGATAAGCCACTTATCGGCAGGTTCTGAAACTCGTGCAATTCTAGTAGCCTCGATTTTAGTTTATCGAGGCTAATCGAGGTTCTAGAATGGTGAGTTTGTCCCAAAATCCTCACGCCAGGAAAAGTTGGCGTGAGGCTGGGGAGAGTAAGGCGTAACACTGTTGTGCGCTGTGTCCAATGAAGGATCGGTGTGCTTGGATCGGGGGGAGGTTAAAAAAGAGGTCCGTTGGGAAGGGTAGAGTATTCTGGAGATATTAGTGTTACTGCGATCATTCTCCTATTAGGACTATAACAGTTCATAAGGGTGTAAAATACGACTGTCTTAATTTCCGTAGATGGATTGAGTAAGGGATAATGGAGTTAAAGAAAAGCAGTCTTACCTCCTGGTATAAACCCTTCTTGTTCTCGGAGTCCCGTTGTCTGTGAATATTTGGGGAATGCATGTCCACGGTAGGGAACGCCTCCGCCTCCGCCCCCCTGTGGTGCCGCCGAAAGCAGGAAAGTAACAGCAATGTTGTAACGATATTCATGGCACTCAAACGATATCCACAAATAAAGAGAGTAGAAAAGAGTGCCCAGGTAATGCAAAAATAGAAAAGGATTGATTTAGAACATTGGTGAGTGGTAATCATGACAGAGAAGTCCTCCGACGTGTTTCACACAAGTGCTGTGCTTTTTCAAGGAGTATACCCATAAGCATAGCATTGCCAACAACACAATTAATTAATTTAAAACACTAACCAATCCTAAAATGTGCTAAAACAAGCCAGCCAAATTCAAAACAATTTTATGAAAACAATAAACAGAAATAGATAAAATACCAATCAATACAAAATAAACATTTGCCAAAAAAAAAGCATTGCCTGTCACTGTATTGATCTGTACCCTAAAGGGGCACAGATTAATACATTGGCAGTCAATGGGCAATGTAAAAAATACAAATAAATAAATCCAATAAAAAAACTGAAAAAAAGACATTTCATACATTCAATATTTTTCTTATCTTTAGAAGTCTTCACCCTCCTGTGTATTAGGAAGCTCTCGACCCGCGGCGTCATTCACTGCAGTCCGACTCCATCCTCCTAGAAGATCAGCATCAGGTAGAAAAATCTTCTTTCTCCTATCTTCATGTGTTATTCTTTTCTTTAATCTTCTTTTCTTTAATCTTCTATCTTTTTTTTGTAATCAAATAGAGCCCTGTGGTAAATCCAGCAACAGAAGTTGTCTCGTTGTCTTCTTGAGCTAAAATGAGATGGAATAGGGCCTGTGACGTCACATTTTAGGGTCAGATAGTACAGCTCCAATCCGATTGGAGCTGTACTATCATGTGCCCACCTCCTCCTCCTTTTTTTTTTTTTTTTTAAAGGATGTGACATCATCTCCAAGGGAGGTACGTCACATCCTTAAAATCACGTCTCATATTCCATGGTTTTGCAGCCAATGGGATTGAAGACAATCCCATTGGTTCATGTACCATGTGATATGTTAAATTAGTTTAAAGGATGTGACATCATCCCTTAAAGTGATGCTACATCCGGTACATGAAGCAATGGGATTGTCTTCAATCCCATTGGCTGTAGTGACATGTGGTTTTAAGGATGTGACGTACCTCCCTTTGAGATGACGTCACATCCTAAAAATGTTTTTAAAAAAGAGGCGGGCACATGATACAGCGTCCAATCAGATTGGAGTTGTACCATCTGACCCTAAAATGTGACATCACAGGCCCTATATAAGGCCTGTTCCATCTCATTTTAGCTCAAGAAGACAACGAGACAACATCCGTTGTGGATTTAACATGGGGTACTTTGGATTGGAAGAAAGAAGATTTAAAGAAAGGAAGAAGACAATAATGACAGATGAAGATAGAAGGTGACAGAAGATCAAAGCGAGGATTTTTTTTAACCTGATGCTGTGACAGGCAATGTATTTTTTGGCAAATACATGTTTACAATTGATTGTGATTATTTGTATTTCTGTTTATTGTTTGGATTAAATTGTTTGGAATTTGGATTGCTTGTTTTTAGTACATTTTATCATTGGTTAACGTTTTAAATTAATCACTTGTTTTGTTGGCTGGTGCTTTTATTTAATTGGTTGGCTAGTGGTTTTATTTATTTAATTGATTTGTTGGCTAGTGGTTTTATTTCTTGAATTGGTTGGATAGGTGTTTAATTTAATTCTTATGTTTTGAAATTACTTAATTTTTATTGTTTTGCTATTTTTGTGATAATTTTGATTCATGTGTACTATTAGGCTTTTTAATTATTTTATTGTCGGGGTGTTTAGGTGCTTGTGTATTTCTTTTATTATTATGTATTTTTGGCCTTAATGATTTTTATTAGTTTGACCATTGACTGCTATGGTGGCTTATCATGCCCATATTATATGGGTATGATATACCACTGTGCCAATCAATGGGTAGAGAGTGGGTACAGTGGGTCCCGGGTGGGTGGTTAGGCCTCCCGGATGGGTAGCGGGGGATGGGGCTTCACTGCCGGAAGGGTGGAAATAAGTTCTCGACTATAAGAAACTCCAGTATAAAGTAAAGAAGTATCCTATACACGGTTTGTGCTATTTAACAGCAGCAATACTACTTTCCAACATTTTTTTTCCCCTCATTTTTTATTTAATGTAAAGCACGTGACAATATATAATTCCACATTCTTACCTAACCTGGCAATCGTTTGGTGCTCCTGTTATAAATATGTAAGACTCGTGATTGTGTGCCTAGCATAATGGCTGCTTCATTCCGTGTAACTCAGCAGCTACAATGTATTCTTATATTACTACGGTAACATTATCTACTGTTACAGATTACAACTCAAAGTGCTGGGAACATTTGCAACCAATGATCCCAAACAGGAAAGGGTTACATAGATCATGCCCTGCTGGGGAGGTGGGCTAAATCTGCTATAGAAATCAAAAGATGCTTTAAAGCTCATTAAAATAGCATTAAGAGTTGAATAAAAACAAAAAACAAGTTACTATTATCTAATACTACAGAACTGATTTATTTTAAAAAAAAAAAAAAAGAAAAAAAAAATATATATATCTAAGACATGCAGATGAGCATACCGTTGTTGTATATTATATATATATATATAATATATATATATATAATATAATATATATATAATATATATATATATATAATATAATATATAATATATTATTATATTATATATATATATATATATATATATATATATATATATTATATATATATATATATTTACGACTTCAACATGGTTTGCTGCTTTAAGACGTGCCACTGACCACCTGCTCAGGGTATCCTGTTTATACAATCTTCCATCACTTCCCCCAATATATTCCAAGAGAAGTCCCTGTGCCGTGACATACTGTCCCTGTAAGAAGGCGCCTTGTCTCTGAGCTGCACGGTGTGTCTGTTCCTCTGGGGGTATGGGATGTCTTTATAACCAAAGAACACACACTGTACATTTGGGGGTTAACTCTAAGAACCCAGACGAGTGTTCAGATGTCTGCACTCGTACTCATCCTATTTATGTGATCAAAAAGGTTGTATTCCCAGGGACCCATGAACAATGTATCTGTATGCTGCAGATGGCTCCAATGGCTTTTATTTATTTTTTTAATCTATTAGGCAAATTGCTGCTTTCATCTCTTGGCTGCGAAAAACTGACAGAGGAAAGGTGACCTTGAGCGTGAGCTGCCCATTCTTCAGGAAGCAACACCTGGGGCTGCTGCTGCCCCATTGCACTAGGAATATATGCAGCCAGGCAGGAGAATTCGGGAGCACCCAGTGATTCCTGCGGGCGAGGCCTTGGTAGTGGTTATTCATGCAAGTAGGGACCACATATTTGTTTCAAGCACTTTATTCCAAGCTGAACAAAATGATTTCGGAATCACAGCTGTTGCAGCCAATCTGTCAAACACGGGAAGGTACTCCGAAGCCTGTCAGCTGGTCACATGCTGGCCGAGCTATGATCATCGTAATATGACATGTGGTGTCTGTAGGACTTAATATACACAACGTCAGGGGCCACCAGTTACAGTGAACAGGGGAGTGCTAAAAACATACCTGTTTGGTATTATTTCGAGGGAGCGGTATATATCACATTCTGCTTCACTATTTTGTCAATGGGGCTGTTGAAAAGTGTGTGTGTGTGTGTGTGTGTGTGTGTGTGTGTGTGTGTGTGACTGTGTGTGTGACTGTGTGACTGTGTGACTGTGTGACTGTGTGTGTGACTGTGTGTGTGTGACTGTGTGACTGTGTGTGTGTGTGACTGTGTGTGTGTGTGATTGTGTGTGTGACTGTGTGACTGTGTGTGTGTGACTGTGTGACTGTGTGTGTGTGACTGTGTGTGTGACTGTGTGTGTGACTGTGTGTGACTGTGTGACTGTGTGTGTGACTGTGTGTGTGACTGTGTGAGTGTGTGTGTGTGTGTGTGTGTGTGTGTGTGTGTGTGTGTGTGTGTGTGTGTGTGTGTGTGTGTGACTGTTTCTATGTATCTAGTCTGCAGCTAGTATCTGTCACTTTTGTTTTCCAGTTTAGTAACATGCCCTGATCATTAAACAATGCATGTTAAAGCATCAGGAAGCCTAAGTTTGCAGAAGAAGTCCTATCCTCAAATAGTTGCCCATACTGCAACCTGAACTCTCGCTGGATTGCCTCATTTAGCCCGTTCGTTTCTCACATCACTGTCTCTCTGCAAGCTACAGTATTCCACCAAGTCCTTATGCAATGTATAACCAAGCCTAGGTACCTCTTCTGGATAGGACCGGAACCAGCTAGAGCAGGGGAGGCAAACTTCAGTCTTCAAGGGCCACCATCAAGTCAGGTATTGGGGATGTCCCTGCTTCAGCACATCTAGTACAGTCATAATGACTGAGACACTGATTGAGCTACCTGTGCTGAAACAGGGATATCCCTAAAACCTGACCGGTTGTGGCCCTTGAAGACTGGGGTTGGCCGCCCCTGCATTAGAGGTTGGTTCCCTGAAAGTATTATTTGCCACATGTATTGTGAATGTCTGGGAACTGTTTTTGGATGTTAAATACACCTTTTCATTTATGAAAGTTCCTGGCGCCCATTTGTATACTGTATATTTACCCGTGCCCAGCCATGCACTTACCCACGCCAAGCCCGTGCTTCCCCGTGCCCAGCCATGCATTTACCCACGCCAAGCCCGTGCTTCCCCGCGCCCAGCCATGCATTTACCCCGCACCCAGCCATGCACTTACCCCGAGCCCAGCCATGCACTTATCCACGCCCAGCCATGCACTTACTCCGCACCCAGCCATGCACTTACCCACGCCAAGCCCGTGCTTCCCCGCGCCCAGCCATGCACTTACCCCACGCCCAGCAATGCAGTTACCCCCCGTGCCCACCATGCACTTACCCCGCGCACCAGCCCTGCACTTACACCACGCTGCCCGAGCACACCCTTACCCACGCCCAGACCCATGCAGCTTACCCACCCAACCATGCACTTAACCACGCCCACCAGGCACTTACCCACCTCCCACCATGGCACTTACCAAGCCCACGCCCCATGCACTTACCCACCCCAGCCATGCCTTACCCACGCCCAGCCATGCACTTACAACCACGCCCGCCATGCACTCTACCCACAGCCACGCCATGCACTTCCCACGCCCAGCCATGCACTTACCCACCACGCCCAGCCATGGCACTTACCCACGGCCCAGCCTGCACTTACCCACGCCCAGCCATTGCTTACCCACGCCCAGCCATGTACTTAACCCACTGCCCAGCCATGCACTTACCCACGCCCAGCCATGCACTTACCCACGCCCAGCATGCACTTACCCCACGCCCAGCCATGCACTCTACCCACGCCCAGCCCTGCACTTACCCACGCCCATCATGCACTTACCCACGCCCACCATGCCACTTACCCACGCCCAGCCATGCACTTACCCCGCCCGAGCCATGCGACTTACCCCCGTCCCCAGCCACACACTACCCCGCGCCAGCCAGTACTTTTCCCCCGCCCAGCCCTCACGTTACCCCCGCGCCGATCCACGCACTACCCCGCGCCCAGCCATGCACTTACCCCGCGCCCAGCCGTGCTTCCCGCCACCCACCAATGCACTTACCCACGCCAAGCCCGTGCTTCCCCGTGCCCAGTCATTCACTTACCCACGCCAAGCCTGTGCTTCCCCGCGCCCAACCATGCACTTACCACAGCCACGCACTGCCTTATACCACGCCCACCACTGCACTTACCCCACCCACCATGCACTCACCGCCGGCCCAGCCACGTACTTTCCCCCGCCCAGCCACGCACTTACCCCGCGCCCAGCCACGCACTTACCCCGCGCCCAGCCATGCACTTACCCCGCGCCCAGCCCGTGCTTCCCGCCACCCACCAATGCACTTACCCACGCCAAGCCCGTGCTCCCCGTTCCCCAGTCATTTCACTTACACCACCACGCCGCCTGTGCTTCCCGCTCCCAGCCATGCACTTGCCCCACGCCCAGCCATATGCACTTAACCCCGCCAAGCCCGTGCTTCCTTCCCCCGTGCCCAGCCATGCACTTACCCCGCGCCCAGCCATGCACTTACCCGCCCACCACTGTACTTTAACCCCATGCCCACCATGCACTTACGCCATTGCCCTAGCCATGCCTTACCCCATGCCCAGCCTGCACTTACCCCATGCCAGCCATGCACTTACCCACGCCAAGCCTCACTTTACCCACCAACGCAACCAAACCCACCCCATACCCCAACGCATACTACCCACTCCCACCATGCACTTACCACCCCAGCCCAGATGCACCCCACGCCCAGCCATGCACTTACCCACGCCAAGCCCGTGCTTCCCGCCGCCCACCAATGCACTTACCCACGCCAAGCTCGTGCTTCCCCGTGCCCAGCCATGCACTTACCCCATGCCCAGCCATGCACTTACCCACGCCCAGCCATGCACTTACCCACGCCCAGCCATGCACTTACCCAGGCCCATGCACTTACCCACCCCACAGCCTGCACTCGTACCTCACGCCCAGCCATGCACTTACCCCCCCATTGAACTTGCCGCCTCGCCATGCACTTACCCACGCCCAGCAATGCACTTACCCACGCCCCAGCCATGCACTTAACCCCACGCCCCCCTCACTTACCCCGCCCGCCATGCACTTACCCACGCCCAGCCATGCACTTCGCCACGCCCAGCCATGCACTTCCCAACACAGCCATGCA